>CM067502.1:41408249-41563249 GCA_034509495.1 Acestrorhynchus altus
ATATAAAGCTAATATAATACAGCTCTGGAACAATGGAGGGGCCACTCTCTCGCCCAAGTCATTCCATCAAACAAAGCTGATCTACTCTAATTTCTGCACTAGACATGGCAGTTTGAAAGACTGGTGGAGAGCATGCCAAGATATGAAAAATGTCAATCAAGTCTATTTCATCAAACTGTGTTCTCAAAGTTAATCGATTCACAGGTATAACTGTATGTGTAGCTCAACTGGGAATTCAAAGGTTTTATGTACTGGTTCCATGTTGGGCCTACATGTGGTTGCTCACCAGGGCCCCTAATGGGAGCTGGAAGGGTTATCATCTTGATTGTACACTGCACATGGGGCCTCGATGGAATCCATGTAAGATCATGGTGGGCTGTAATAATGGAATCCATTCCAGAAGCCCAACTGGCTCAATTACAACACATGTACAAACTTACTCAGAGCCCATTTCAACCTGGATTCGACCGAACCCATGTTCCTCCCATGTGAGCCCTACACGAGTATGCAGGCTGGGTTAGTATTATGATGTTTGGATACAAATATTTACCGAATTCCGTTGTGTTATTTGAGGTCTAAAAACAGTAAATCTCTATGTTATCTTGAGCAGTTGACATTTCTGTTTTGTTTTTGTTTTTTTTTTAAATTTGGGAGAAATATTGTCAAAGCTTTATAATAATAAAATGAAAATGTTCATTTGACTAAACACATGCCTGTAAATAGTAAAATCAGAGAAACGTATTATGTAATGTGGTCTCTTATTTTTTCAGAGCTGTATGTCCTATATAAAATAAATTGACATATATGTCACATACCAGTGTATTTCTGTATTTCAGCATCACACACATGCACACACACACACACACACACACACACACACACACACACACACACACTGGAAACTAAACAAACCAAACAGGCCAAATAGATATGAATCATAGTCTCTGAACATGAAGGTGTGTAATGCACAACAACAGAGCCATGTGCTAGAAAGCACATGGCAGGAACACAACAAAACCTAAACACAGAGCAGGACAGGGACCTATCTTACACCTTACACTTAAAATAACATTATTTGAGTGCCCCCTAACAGATAGCCATACACATTTTAACTGCAACCTATTTGGACTGAAAATATATTACATATACTACATTTAATTCTCTGACACTGGCCAAATATAAAGATTACAGATTACTGAGATCCTTTGCAGTGTGGCCTACATTTCATACTGTATTAGTATTTTAGCATTTACTTTTATATCATGTAACAATGTTCAAATGTGCTTGAGATATGTTATGAATAAAGGATTGCTGAGCAGGGTTAGGGCTGTGAGTGTGTAATGTGGATGAAAGCAGGTAAGGAATGTGGATCTTTCTGTGAGCCATTAGCCAAATTGTGTCGGTATTTACTGTATGTAGGGGGTTCGTTAAAGATTATAGATATGATTATAGATATGATTACATTCTCTAAAGTATTGAAGCACACCAACTTTCCATTACCATTACCTAGATGTAGAATTATTCAGACCTCATAATACTATTGAGGCCTACCGAAAACTTTTGGACATACACTGCATGCACTGTACATATAAACATGGAATTGTAGAATCATAGAATTATAGATCTATTGGTTTTATTTTCCTCATTTCCGCATTACAGTTTACTATTACTTAGAATAGTTTAGAAAACAATGGTCTGGTTCCACATATGCATCTATCATTTCTAAAATTTCATTTTCATTAAAACAATCATCAGTGGGTTCCCTAATAATCTCTACATGTTCTTTTAAAAGATCCCAGTGCCACAAGCCCTATCATTCACCAAGCAGCATTTTCTGCATATTATAGATATTATCCATATCATTAACAGCCGTGGCCTGGTGGTTAGGCAACCAACCTTGTGACTGGAAGGTTGCCGGTTCAATTCTGCGAACTGGCAGAGCATGACTAAAGTGCCCTTAAGCAAGGCAATTAAGTGCCTTTAATCTTTAGAACCCCAGGCCAATTTTGACTAGGATAGTTTGATGTTCTTTTATTCACAAAAACATTGAAAATGTATTTATAGCAGATCACACATGCCAGATATTGTTATTGTCAGGAGATCTAAAGCTACTTCAATTTGTCTTCATTTTAGATGTAAATAATAACAGACTTTAAATATTTGTACAGTTATTTATTATTTTGGCTTAAAAAGACTATCGCTTTTAAACTAAGAATTCCTAGAGCTGAAAATGCAAAATATTGATGAATTATTTGTAACAATTGACTTACAAAACAACCTATATATATATATATATATATATATATATATATATATATATATATATATATATATATATATATATCAGTATTATTATAATTGGCTTTTATCCTGAAATTCGAGCACTGTGTGAGCAAAGAAATAGAGAAAACAGACCTTCCCTTCCCTCATTTTCCAATATCTGGGACAGGGATGTTATTATCCCCACCCCCAGGTTGCAGGTTGACCATGTACATGTCACACAAAGATGAGAATGGTTAGATAGTGTCTTCTAGTTTCTTATGATATATGTAGTAGTAGGTTATGTGTATGTTAGAGTGATCCTGAGCTAGAAAGCCTAGAAAACAGCATGTAACTACCCACAAATTCTGGATCTAAGGTTTGAAGAGTTCATCTACAAAAGACCATTCAAAATAAAGTGTTACTAACAAAAACTGATATTCAGCACTGCACCTCCTATTTGTATCTGTATTTGTGTCTGTATGTCTAGAAATATTCTGTTCTGGTGGTTCCCATTATATCCTTGATGCCATGTTTAATGTCAGAAAAATTACTGTTAATGTTGCATGGAAAGACATAACATACATAAAAAGAGAATATAAACCTAGTTTCTAGTAAAGGCTTGTTTTCCTAGTAATCCATCTTCATATAAGTAACCATCACACTATTATAATTATGTAGTTACACTTGGGGCAGGCCTACTCTGACACAGTTGTTTAAGTTACATTACTATTCCTTAAACTAATGTGTCTGTGTATTTAGAGGCTTTGTATTACATAATGCAAAATGCGTAGCCAATGGAAACATCTAAATCACAGAACTGTTAGGGAGCATTAAGGACAAAACGTACAATTTTCTAGCAACCATACAAGTGGTTTTTTTTTAAATTATTTTTTTATTATTATTATTGTTCAATGCAGTCTATCCTGGGTAAGAAAACAAAACTAGAATTTCTATTAAACTGACAATAAAGAGAAAACGAATCCCACTTTTCATAGTAATTCACATTCCAAACAAACCAGGGCCAAATACATGTTTACCAAGCCCTGTAGAATATTAGATACAAGCTCAATCTATCTGGGCTATTAGGCTGGGAACTGACATTACACTGCATCCATCAGAATAATTACGGCTATTAATGTTTCTCAGAATGCCTTTTATCCACTTCAAAGTCAATTAAAAGTTCTGTCCAGTTTAATTGGAAATGCCAGTAAAATTGCTTTGCTTTCCCACCACATGTTTATATCATAAAATGTGACACGTATTGATGAGTCGTATCAATTTTACCCAACGGGGGGAAACAGAGAAAAGGGAAATATGCACTGGAGGAGAAGCTAATGGATTCAAATTAAACTGCTGCAGCTTGACCTTGTACAGAAAGAATTAACATTAAAAATGTACCAATGCTTTGCTCTATGCTGTCATTTGAAGATAAAAAAAACAACACAACCAAGTAAAATTTGCATACAAATTAAATCTCTTTAGTGGCTCGTCTTTGCGAGTTGTCACGGATGTTGCCAGCACTCATCACGCAAAAAATCACACCAACTCTTACTTCTGTCCAGCTAAGACACAGGAATGACTGAATAAACAAATTAGTTTAGTTGCACTTTTCTAATTTAGGAAGAAATTAAGTTATTAAAAGGCTTTGATGTGTTGCAGTGGGTTTTTAATGCATTGCTAGTCATTTAATATAGCAAAACCTTGCTTAAAGGTACAAAGAATCTTAAAGAAGGAAGCTCTTTTAAGTGGGAAACATAAGCATGTGGATATTTACACATGGATGTTACATTATTGTTAAATGGTAATTGCACATTTAATTCAATGGATTTTATTCTCTTTTGTACAAAAGCTGCTTTCTGTAAGTAAATTATGTGAATCAATTTTTACAAAAAAAGCCTTCGATTTTGACCATAATTTATTATAAAAGATTGGCTAGTAGTCATATATCCACCTAAAAGATCTTTGCCAACCATCTGATCAACTACAAATAAATGTATAGATGCTTAAGCTGCCATGAATTTTGCATTCAAATAAATATACATTATATTTTGTTAAAAATTCGTATTATTGTCTGTATATAAGGGTAACATTATTCTCTTGACTCAAGGGTTAACCACAACACAAAAACCTAAACTTAACCCTAACCTTAACCCAGTGTCTTAATTCTAACTCTAATCATAGATTTATTTATAAGGTTAATATTAATGCTATTTTCAAAATATACCTTGTACAATATCGATTTGAGCATTTATAGACATTTATAGACAAAGTTTCTCAACCTGTGGGTTGGTGAAAAAAAAAGTGCTGTTGTGGTGAGATCATGTGGCTGTTGAATAAATAACAGTTGTATAATATAATTTATTACTACTGTTAGATGGTTAAACAGGATATCTGATGAATTCACATTAACATTCTGATTCCTCTCCATGGATGTAAGATACTTTAATCACATATATTAAAACGCAAATGCTAATGCTATTGAGAATGAGAATGAGAATTTCACCATGTAGTTTGCTCAACAATTTGAGTACACAGTGCCTTGCAAAATTTTTTTGTGTTTTGCTACCTCACAACCTGGAATTAAAATGAATTGCATCATTCTATTTACAGAAAATGCCTACTACCGTAATTTCCGGACTATAAGCCACTCCTTTTTTTCCACGATTTAAACTATGTGGTTTATAATGAGGTGCAGCTTTTTCTTCTTATATATGTTATTTTACAGTTTTTGTTTTATTTATTTTTTTAACTTTGCGGGTGCGGCTTATATTCCGGTGCGTCTTATAGTCCGGAAAATACGGTAATTTGAACATTTGATTTTCTTGATATTATGAAGCAAGCAACAAATACGACAAAATAACAGAAACCCTGTGTTTGCATAACTATTCAACTATTCATGACTATACAACTGATAGATTGGAGACCAACAAGATTCAGTATAATTATAAACCCTTAATGAGTTAAATACTCTCGAAAGAGATGGGTTTTCAGTCTACATTTGAAGACAGTGAATGACTCCGATGTCCAATGCCAAGGGGAATTTTGTTCCATCATTTTGGTTCCAGGACAGAAAAGAGTCTGGATGCTTGTCTTCCTTGTGTCTTGTGCTTCGGCTTGGGTCAAGCCGTGCTGTATGCGATGCTTGAAGTGCTCTTGGCACTTCAAGTTTTGACCATTGCCATCAAGTACCAAGATGATGGTCCATTTTTGGCTTTGCAGGCCAGCGTCAAGGTTTTGAATCTGATGCAGGCAGCTACAGCAGGCCAGTGAATGGAATGTAGCAGAGAAGTTATATGGCTGAATTTAGTTGCCACTGGATTTTGGAATTTGTTGTAAAGGAGAAATCTTCGTGGGGTTTGCAACATGAGCCAAGAAAGATAAAAAATCATTCACAACTAAGGAACCACGGGTCCATGATAAGGGTGAGGACCAGTGGTTCCAGGAATGTGTAGCAGTTCAGTCTTGCAGGAGTTTAAGATCATGGGCTGCAATCAATGATGAGATGCCAGCGAGATATACTGAGATGTGACATGAAAACTGGGTGTCAAAAGGAGGGAAAGACAGGATGAGTTTATTGCATAGCACTGGTAAGAAAACCGATTAGATGGTATTACTTTGCCAGTGAAATGAGGTGCAAAGAGAGAAGAGAAGATGACCAAGCAATGAGGCTTGTGGAACACCAGTGGAGTGTCTGCATGTAGCCGATGTGGCACCCTGCAATGTTACCTGGTAAGATCGCTCCTCCAGGTATGCAGAGCTGGTGATTCCAAGACTAGTGAGGACCGACAGGAAGATGCGGTCTCTCCATCAGGAGAATACATTTACATGTTTTCCCTTAAATCACTCGAGTGTTGCTTCAGCAGTATCCTTTGGGCCATTGTCCTGTTGGAAGATTCACCTCCATCCCAGGCTGACAGTCCAAAAGAGGTCTTGTTAAAAAATGCACCTGTCTTTAAGGAACATCCATCTTCCCCTTCACTTGTACCAGACTCTCAGTCCCTGCTGCTTAAAAACATGTTGCTCTTGGGGGTGATGAGATGTGTTGGTTTTGTGCCAGACATAGCATTTTCCTTGGTGGTTGAAAAATGTTACATTTTGGTCTCATCTGACCAGAGCACCTTCCTCCATACACATGGCTTTTGGCAACCTCAACACGAGTCTTCATATTTTTGTCTGCAATAAGGTTTGTAAAGGTTTTCTCTGGCCCCTCTTCCATAAAGCACAGCTCTATGGAGTGTACAGCTTATTGTGGCCATATTGGACAGATACTCCAGTCCCAATTCTCATTTCACGTCACCAACTTGAAATATTTTGTGCATGAGCATCACATAAATAAATAAATAAATAAATAAATAAATAAATAAATACAGGTTGTGATGTAACAAAATAGGTAAAAACCAAGGTGGGTGAAGGCACTGTATGTAGACTATTCAGTTAAAATAGAAACAGGAAGTAGGATTGTTTGTTAAACACAGTTATTTTACTTGGGCATGATTCAATCAGCTAGTTTTGGCGGTATTGGTAAAGCATGTATCTTTATCCCTCACTGGGCACTGGCTCTATGGGCAAGTCATTGGCTCTATGAGCAAAGTGAAGTGCAGGGTGACAGGGTACATATTAAACTTTAATATGACTTAAAAAACATATGGCTAAAGCTCTGTTAAGGTTGAGCTGCCCCCTGTATGCAATAAAATCAATACAACCATCTTTCTGGCTCTCAGAGCTGTTTCCCGCCCTGCTTGTCAGCTTTGGATGGCTTCACTGAAGGATATAGCTGTGGTTTCAGCCTGCATATATCTTCAGGCTAATAACAGTGCTGAGCATCAGAGAGAAACCGTTCAATCTTATGGAATGTGCTTTTAAAACCAGTCGGCTTTCACTCACCACTCAAAGTCGTGAGCTCTACATATACAGGGCTCGGCTGACAGGATCCTGGACGACTCTTTTCCCAGCATGCAGTACATGCCTGGCCGGCGTTTCATGTAGATCTGCTTTTGACCCATCACACATGGCTCACCCTGATGAAAAGAAAAGAGTGTCAAAAAAGCGTGGTGAAATGAATAATACACGACAATTAGAGGGGGATTACTGCAGCCTCACTGGAAGCTTCTAATTGACTCACTGAAGCATCAATCATAGAGGTTCAAGCAGTGCTTTGATCAGCACATTTATCTGCTAAATTATTGAAGATATTAGAGCTTCTCCGTGGGAATCAACACAGATTCATTGTATGTGAACCGCCTTTGATTAAATTGAGGTATGGAACATCTGGAAGATGGTCTCTTCTAACCGTTTAACGTGACATTCATATGGTCATTGTATTTATATACTGTGTACAAGATACAATCTGAGACAGTAAATCTGTTTTAGAGCTTGTTCTGTTAAAAATAAAGGTATTTAACCTTTAGAACTCTAGGCCAGATTTGTGGGAAATCTTCATAGTTTGATAATAAGTTCTTCAAAATACTTGTCAGTGCTCCAAAAAGGTCTTTTGTCCTTTGTTACTTTTATAATGTATGTATTTATCGCTTCTCAGTACTGTTTTTTAATTTAAGAAAGAGAGCAAAGGACCCCAAAAGACCACCACACGGCAGGTATAATGTGGGTGGTGGGTCATTCTCAAACTGCAGTGACACTGACCTGGTGGTGTGTTAGTGTGTATTGTACTGATATGATTGGATCAGACACAGCAGTACTACTGGAGTTTTAAACACCTCTGTGTCACTGCTGGACTGAGAACAACGATGAGACCATGGTTAGATAGGATAAATCTTCTTCTGATGTGTATTATTTCTGTACACTTCTCTGATCCTGAGCTAGAGCAAGAAAATGCTATGCAACTGCCTGCAAAGTCTGGATGTCATGTTAAAATAGTTAACGCTTTATTTGTTTTGTACCTGATTGTGCAGATGCCACGTCTGAAAGTCCCCTTCAGTGCAGAGTTTGGTAAACAAGGATTTGTAGTCAATTTTGATCAGCTGCCACTCTGACCGATCGCTGAAGTGTCCGAAAAATCTGTTGATGTGAAAACATTCCCAGCTGATGTCATTTGTTTGAGGCTTCTGTAATAACTGACATCACTGAGGTCCTCAGTTGGACTTTGTTAACAGAATAAGGTCTAAAAAGAGAAATATGATGATTTTGAACCAGCTGAACTCCCTTTGTGAGACCAACTTAAGGCATGTCTTATCAGTTTAAATGGCTCCAACATGCCTTGTAAAAAATAATTAACCTTTCACCATTAATGGAGCGTTCTGAAACCTCAGAGTGTAAGACGGCTTTGATTAATCTCAGCTTGTCAGCAGAATGTGAGCCTTTGTGGGTGAAAAAGAGTCAGGGACTGTGTGAATGTATGTGCATGTCTCAACACTTACTGGAGAAACAATACACCTTTTCACACACTTACGTCAGTATCTGATTGTCCATGCCTGGTTCAACCAGAACTCCATCCACGAACAGCGGCATTGCAGAGAAGCTGTGCCTTGTCCACTGCCTTCCTTCGTCAAAGCTGATCCTGAAATAAACATTACATAAAGATATTTATCCCCATATCCTTGCACTATAGATGCCATGCTCTGGCATCCAAACGGCAGCTCTGTGTAGTTCTATACTTACAGACTGTAGTTCATTTGTTTCTTTGCATACTTTCTTAGCCTCTGTGCACCCCAAAGGAGCACAACAGAGCAGGTATTATGTGGGTGGTGGGTCATTCTCACACTGCAGTGACATGAGTGTGTGCTGTGCTGATATGAGTAGATCAGGCAGGTTCTGGAGTTTTTAAACAGCCCAGTGTCACTGCTGGAATGAGAATAGTCCATCAACTAGAAATAGTAAGTAAACAAAATAATGAGATGATACCGGCCCATAAAATTGTTACTATTAATTTTGGAGAACCCGGACTTTCACTTTCCAATTTTAAAGCAGCTCTATTAAATCATGGAAACTGAAAAAAAACATAAACCTAATTCATGCTGTGCTGGAACACATTAGACATATCAGTCCCAAACATAACAAAGACAATAAAAAAGAATGAAAAGGATGGTTAAGATGTGCAGTGTTTTACAGCATGTTTTTACTCTTGATGAAATTACTAGTGACCTCAGCTAATCATCTAAAAAGTACATTCTAAAAAGAGTTGTTTCTTAAAACAGAACCAAAGTAGCCTAAAGATCTGTATCAGTGAGTAATCCAGCTTGAAAAACAGCTAAAATGTACTTGTTTCTAATTGAATTAAATCCCAGTTTAAATTCTATAAAAACCTTCCAGAGCATGTTTACTGTTCTGTCCACATGCACATGCTCAATCTGCATGCAGACTCCAAGAGGAGGCAGGGCTATTATTATCACTGGGATCAGTGTTTGATAAAAAAACATGGTCAAATTCTGACAGATATTGGAATTTTTGAAGACACATTTGAGTAACCTAGGTTATCCTGAAAATAACAATATCTAGCATTTGGGATTGAAACCTTTCAGTACTTTATAAATTGTTTGGTGAATAAAATACTACAAAAACATGCCACAAAAATGGCCTAGAGTTTTAAAGGTTAATTAGAATTTCATATGCCCTTTGCATGAACTTGTTTCATCTTTTTATTTTCAGTGTTTACTGCTATATATTGCAATATATTTTGCAGCACAAGTCTATTGTCTAAATGCAGCACTGCCTCTGGGACATTCTGTGTGCATCCTCTAGCCTATTTTCTTAAGCACAGATTCATGCAATGAGTGTAAAGCATTGTTAAAGCCTCTGCATGTAGTAATTAAACTCTGATGTGATTCTTCATTTCTCTTTCTCATAACTACATAAAACACAAGAAGACCGGTAACTACATAATTTATAAAAGTATATTAGTAAATCTACTGCATTTTAAGCCTACAGTTTATGGCAATTAAACCTCAAAGCATGAGCTGATACCAGAACAACACCATACTCCATCATTTCCTCACATCAAACAGTTTAGGAGAGCACACACCACAAACAGTCAGAGTGCTAGTAATTAGTTTACGTAGCTTAAGGCGTAAAAATAAAGAAATGCTGACTCTCTTAAACAGGGGAGTAGAACAGTAGAGGATGCTGCTGTCTATAAAAAAAGGCATATTATAATTTCATATTTATATTTTTCACTGAATGGAATTCTGTTGAAACTGCAAATTGTTCAATCGATACAACATTTGTGTTTGTAAGCAGAAGACAACAATTTTATTATGATTTAATTAAAAGAAAATGCATCTTTGGGTAAAACTATATCACTGGGTGCGGTGTGGTTTTGTTGTTTGACATCAAAACGAACGGGAAGCAGTCAAAGATGTCAACGTAGAATACAAACAAAATGCCTCATATCACATTTAATTAGTTTAGTTAGCTTAAGGGCAAAAAATAAAACTCGCTATCAAAGCAAGAAAAGTAGATTCATAAGAAAGATTTGTACGAAACAAGAAACATGGGAGAATAAATGTAAAAAGGCTAAAAGTTCAAAATAGGTAAATGAATAAGCAAACAGAAAAAAGTATGCAAAGAATGCATGAAAACATGAAATGAATGCTCAAAAGATGGGAATAAAACACCAAAACTCTAACTTCAACTTATTTTGTTCATAAGCAGCTTTGAGGGAGACCACCAGATCTCCCTCCCCAAAGGACTGCCATAAAGCAGGTATTATGTGGCTATATATATATATATATATATATATATATATATATATATATATTTTTATACCCACATAATACCTGCTTTATGGTGGTCCTTATATATATATATATATATATATACATATATATATATACATATACATCTTTACAGCATGTTAACAGTGGGAGATTATCCACAAATCAGTCATTTCTCACCCCTCACTGAGCCACAGCATCCCAAAGGTTTTAGATGGCATAATCTGTCTAATGTATGTCCCTTTTCAAATTCCCTACAGAGTAACAAATGTATAGAATGAAAATTTGGTTGTGGTATTCTTAAATCAGATTTAAATGATTTGCTTTGTCATTAAAATTAGCACCTAACTGTAGGCTTTCCAACATGAAATACATTTTTTTTTTACATGTGACTAAAGTAACATTTACACTCAAGCCTGTCTGAAATGTAGTTGAAGACGAAATTGAGAATACAGCTTTGCTAAAGCATACTCTGTTTCATGATAATGATTCTAAAAAATGAGTAAGATATACAGCACCTTTTAGATACCCATGGATGCTTTACAATCAGCACTCTATACACAATACACACTCCAGAGTACTGCATCAAGTACTAATCCAGATTGGAACCCAAGACCCTAGAGCTGGGAGATGAACGTGCTAACCAACAAACCATTGTGCCACCCAAAAGGAATGAATTAAAGGGAAACTCAGAAATAGTAATCATTACACATTATGGTTCTGGTTAGGATATGGCTTACTGTTAGTTTAGGACAGTGTTTGTCAATCTTAGGGATGGCAGACTTAAAAAAAAAAAAAATTAAGAACCCTGTGGCTCGCTATGAACTCTAACCACCAAAAGGCTCACATCAAATGAGATCCACAGTGCCTCTGGTTTACCACTAAAAGCATACATATACCTTCAGTGTGAAACCTGGGCTTGATTGGACATACACAGATTTGATTTCCTGGCTGAGAAGTCTTATGCAGCCATAAGCCAAAAAGGAAGGAATCGTCACTGAATTTAATGCTCAAATTATGATCCTTATGTCATGTCAAGTGGCTGTTCTTGTGCCTGTAAAGACACAGTATTTGTACTGGTTACTGCAGATGAGCTATATGGATCACAAATCCAAATACTCTGGTGGAAGCAGAAGAGCAATAAAATACAAACTTCTCAAGGCTCTCAAATATTGTGTAATTATTATCCACGAGTAGCCTGCATGAACAAGAGGGAACATTTTGAGCGCACCTTTTCCAAGTGTTGGACAGGAATCTGTGTAATTTGTTGATGCAAATAAAAATTTCTCCCTTGTATCTCCCAAGCATTTGCATACTGGGTTTATTGTAGTGCTGAAATATGCCATATATGCCAGCTTTGCACCTTCAGTTCCTCCTTTAGTTGATGCAACAGAACCTTACAGTAGAGTTTGGTGATCTGGTTGGTGATCTACACACAGTGCAGCGAACAAGCAGCTTTTCAGGGGTCTTGCCTTTACAAAGTTAGCAGTGTGCTATCCAAGACATCCAAAAGTGTTTATTGGTAAAGTTTTTGAAATGATTTCCTCACGCTGCACAAACAATGTGTCACCAGGACACAAGGGGTTTTTCTATTTCACCCTACTCAAAAACCCCTTTGTAGGTCCTGTCGTAGATGCTGCTTCATCAGGTCAGACACAGAAACATTTTTCCCAGTATAATCAACCTCACTTAATGTACACTGATGTCACTCAAAATCTTTATTCTCCTTTTATTTTCATAGGCAGAGGCTTGAAAACCTTTATTATGTCACCATCCACAACTTGCACATTAGCTATTAGATGCGAATGCCCATTTCTTAAGCTGCAGTGCAATTTTTACGCTATTTTTAGTTGGATTTTTTTTTGTTTGTTTGTTTGTTTCTTGAGCAGAGCAACATTCTCAATGTTGTCAGACAAATGTATTGTTTGAAAGAGGTATTTTTGCCATTTCCTTTTCAGCATTTGTACCTAATATTTTGTTCACAATGACTTTGCAATCTGATTTAGAATGTGTGTGGCTTTTTCATTTTGCAACAAATGAACCGCATAGCTAGCTTCAAGAGCTCGTACAGACACCATGGCACTTTTATTCATCAAGTCTGTCTGCTTCTCAGTTTGCTCTTTCAAATGCACTAAGTAGTTTCAGCCCTTGTATTATATTAAGTGAGGGATGTTTAGTCGTGGGATGTCACTTAAGGTTACTAGGAACCATGGTATGATTGGACAGTTTCTACCCACAGACAACGCATAAGGGAATACGCACAGAGAGGTCTTCGGTCATGGTGAATCCATATTTAATGTACTCATCGCTTTACTGTCTGCTCAATGATTTAGCTTTCTTCACTTCAAATCCTGTACTGGCATCAGAACTATGTGAAGTTTTCTGCTTTACAAATGTACCCATATTATCCCTTTCTAAGCATGAAGCAATGACACCAATTCTCAAGGCAACTAGATAAAAATTCATTAATAAACATATAAATGGAAGCACACTGTCTTCAGTGACAATTATGCCTGTTGTTAATATGAGCATATTTTAGCAGTTAAATGTTTATTGTAATGTAATATTTCATAACAGAACCTATTTTTTAAAGTCTGGAGTTTAAGTTTAGGTATTGTTTAAGATTTGGGTTAGGCATAGGGCAAGGTTTAGGTAAGGTTTAGGTTTAGTTGTTGCGTGTGTCCAACACTTTTGAAGTTGTTTGATTCTGCTTTTCTATTTCTATATTTTGTCATATATGTATAGATTCCTCTTGAGGCTAAGGCATCATACTCACACTTCCCAAACACTACTCCACAGGTACAAACAAAGCCAAAAAAAAACACAGCTATAACATGACATCCATTACATTTGTTGCATTTTTTAATCCAATATCTGATTGTATTTTTTCCCCAAGTCTTACAGAATTTTGGCGGCCAACATATTTTGTCCAAACACTACACAACCAAAGTTGTTGACAAATTGGACAAAACTTGTGCTTTTACTGCCATTTCTACTAAAATCTCATGACAATGAGAGGTCATAAAGCTAGTTTTTTGAGTTGTATAGCTTGTATAATGCACAGAACAACTATGCAGAAGGTAAACCTATTTGTATTATAGTAGGATGAAGATAACTGTACAATATTTTTACACCATGCTCAATCTCTTTGTAAGCAGCTTGCCTCCTCATTCCACACTGTGCATACAATTTCCAAAAAAATCATGCAGGACATTTTGAAGTGCCAATCAGAATGTGACTGCCCACATAGCAGTCGATTATGGACAAAAGGTAGCCTAGTGAAGGCATTTAGGGTTCTGTTATGGCATTGGAAAGTGGATTGCGGGCCAAAGCCATCCCAGCGCTAGCAGGCACATTTAAGGTTTGAACCAGCATTTGAACTCAGGTCCACATGGAACCTACCATTGTTTGTACAGCAATTCCATTTTGGGCCAAAACTGTCCTGGCATCCACATTGCACTCATCAAACCAAGCTTGCAAGCTAACATTTAACAATTGATGTGTAGTGGTTAACAAAACTGCCTTCCTCATGGCACACTGGGGTTCGACTCCCAGCTGGACAAGCCCACCATTTTACCCCTGCACTCCTAACATGACATTCTCCTACTTGTGGAACATGGTTGAATTGTGACTCTCTCTGGATCAGGCAAATGCTATAAATGTAAATATAAACTTTATATATAAAAATAAAGGAAAATGTCTGCAGATATTTGTTGCTTTTTCCTTTATTATAAAATTTAGTTTTCATTGGCTGTTGGTGGTATCTACTCAGAGTTCTCCTTACTGTCTACTTCAGGGGTTTCCAAACTTTTGCAACCCACCACAATACATTCAATGGCCTCCACAAAAAAAAAAAATTGAAACAATTATGGATATATCACAGTTGCAATTTATTACTTAAAATCATTCATTCAATCAAATCATTCAATTA
This sequence comes from Acestrorhynchus altus, assembly GCA_034509495.1. NCBI lineage: Eukaryota > Metazoa > Chordata > Actinopteri > Characiformes > Acestrorhynchidae > Acestrorhynchus > Acestrorhynchus altus. The sequence continues at coordinate 41,423,109 of CM067502.1, forward strand.
AATTGAACTAAAGCCTATTTTACAAAATTAAAGGTAAAAGTATGTTTGTCCGATGTCTTTGTGCAAATGTTTTATGTTTTTTTGTCAGTATCAGTGTCCGAACTTTATATATGGTCTCTTAAGGTCTTCACCACCTGCAGCAATTTCAGCTTTTTTGGTAAGTTGACTTGACAAAATGCAATGAGCATTTTTCTGTTTTTGGAAATGTAATTTCAGACACTTTCAGACATTGTTTGATGAAATGTTCCACAGAATACCTAACATCAACTTATATTTTGCCGATTTTGCTTTACAGTAGCTGTTCATTTTCTGCTGGTGCACATAACTGAATTAAATTTAGTTCAAATGCCAAGACCTGTATGCCAAAGGCGGCATCCAGGTCATGTTAACTGCTCTGTCCAAGTGTACATGCTCCCACCCAGATATTGGGATATAGAGGAAAATGGGAAAGGCTGTTTTTGTTTTTTTTTTGTCAGAATAAAAGGCGCAACTTGGCGCAAGTCCATTTTGGATCAAAATATGGTCAAATTCTTTCAAATTTAAATTCTCTTAGTATAAATTTGAGTAGCTTAGAGAAGGCTCTCCTCACAATAACAATATCTGGTATGTGTGGTCTGTATGTGTCTTCTATGAATATTTTTCTAATTCTTTGGTGAATAAAAGTATTTCAAACTACAAAAACATCCGACAAACCTGGCATAGGGTTCTAAAGTTTAAAGAAGACAAAGTGTAAATAGACACTGGAAAATTATTGAGATTCATACTCATTCTATGATGGTGCATATTTTCTGCTTACAGGACCACCATTAATCTAATTAGAAAGCGCTCAAGGATTAAGGCTCCCTGGGGCTTTAACTAAAAAAAAAAAAAAAGCAATGAGCACTTGAGGTAACAGTTGGCAGCTTATCAGTTCCACCTCAGAGGTGCTAACAGCCTCTTGCTCATGTGTCAAGGCTGAAACAACACCCGGACTGAAGAACGACACTGAAGTTCCCTTGTTATATCAAATCCTGTGGGCCGAGAGTGTCGGAGAGAGACAAAGCGCCGACACACATCCATTACCGGCATTCATGCCCGGGGTGGGATGTGTGTTTGGAATCATACTAGTGGAGAGAAAGTGGCGATTGCTTTCAACAGACAGGAACTGGTGGGCTAGTGGCTCGCTCAGCTTGCTTAAGAGAAACAGAAATGAAGATTGCACACTCCAGCAATCCTAAAACTAATGCTGGAACGCTCCAGGCGATAAGGAGGGAGGGGGGGGGGGGAGCACAAAAGGACAGGAGGATTAAACAGCAGTGAAGCAGGGAGCTAGGGAGCTCCAAAGAGGGGAACCAATGTGATAACTCAAGGGGATAAGTGGAAAGCTTTAATATGAAACGTTTTGCAGAGCACCTGATTCTGAGCCCTGTTCGGCCACTGTCTTTGCTTTTTGTAGTTCTGTTGAATGTTGAATGACTGACAGCTATCTTCACTGGCAAGGTGCTCCTTCACATTTGGTATTCCAATGAGAGGAATATCAGAGTCTGCCTTTAGAAATTCATGGTAACAATATAAACCTGTTGACCCTTCAATACATGTGCGATTTGTCAACAACAAGGTTGAGATTTGTGAGGAGAGTCAGTAGGACTGAAGGTGACAAAATATTAAGGATGAAGATCAGAGTCAGTCCACTGTATATGCTCAGTACACACATTGCTAGGGGTCCTGAAAATCAATAAGGGCACCCCAACCTCCGCCTTGCCTCAAATTAGATATAGTTACTGTCTCATATTAATCTAATCTCATATTAATTTAAACTATCCTTAAGGAAATAAAGTGCAGGAACAATTCTGCTCAAGGTTGGCTTGTTAATAAAACCATAGACATGGGAAAACATTCACAGGTGGGGGTGTGGATCAGGGTCTCTGTGCTCTGCTTAAACTCCCCCAAATACACAGTACACTCTGAAAGTTCCTTATTGTTCCATTTCACCAGGTAGTTTAGCTCTTCAAAGTTTACATTCCATCTTAAATGCTACCACTATATTCACAATGACACTGGCTTGTTAGAGTTTTTCTTTACATCATAAACAGTGACGCAGTTACAGGTTCCTTGACGAAACATCTGCATCATTTTATTTGAAACAGAACTGTATGGGTAAATGTTTCTTACTGTTAGATATTTCACTTTAATTTTACATCTGTATCCTTTAATGTGTTCATATTCAAGTTAAACTCAACCAGGAAAAGAATTTGGCACTTAAAAGCTGATAACCAGTCTAGAGACAGTCTTTATATGGATTTGATGGTGATCACATATCAATAAGTTATATGTTGTCATCAGTCATTACAGACAGTACAACAGAATTTAGTCTCCACATTCCAGGCAAGCATCTGAAGTGGTGGAATCTAAACTGTGAATGAAATAAAGGGAGGAGAAAGTGCTCTCTACATTCCCAGTCACCCCCCCCCTTTTTTGCTGTCAAGGCTGCTTCTTCATCTGTACATTTAGCCAATGCTCTTATCCAGAGCATGGTTACTCATATTAAAGAGGTGGGTCAGAGTAGTGTTTAGAGTCTTGCCCAAGGACTAATACTGGTGTAGCACAGCATAGTTGCTTGAACTTGTACTCTAGTCTTCCACATGGTGTGGTGGCTCGCTGGGGGCATTATCTGTTGTGCCACACCAACCACATAACAACCTTCAGGTCACAGCTGAGTTCTTATGTGTTTAACTCCCCATTAGAGGTTCTACAATTCATTTTTCTACTCTCACAACTGCATACTAAGGGGTAAATACAAATTTACTGTTGTCATGAATGATGAGGGCACTTTGGATGAGATTTTTGGCAGGTAACTTTGCAATAACTGCACTACACAATGCAAACTGCAACAGCAACAGCAACAGTTATGAAGCTCTATTCATAAAGTTACCATAGAATTAGTCTGCACGGTACAATAAGAATTGCAATCAAAATTAACATGTTTTACTAGGTGCTATGGTATCTGAAGGTGCTGCAGTCTTGCTAGGTTGTTGCTATGATGTTGCAAATTGGTTGCTAGGGCATTGTTAGGTGACCTTTTATGTATTTAAGGTGGCTGCTATGGTGTCTCGAGTGGTTACTCGGGAGTTGCCAAGATGTTGCTGTGGTATCTTTGGTGCACTTCATTCATTCCAAAATGGGGAAAAATATCTAGAACAGTATAAATTCCCCCAGCACCAATATGTGGAGCAGTGGAACTGTGTTCTAATGAGATGGGAATGAGGTTGGGTGGTGATCATCCAAAATCCTGACCTCACTTATGCTAATTTTTGCAGCAATGCTCCACAATATAGCCCTTTGCTGGAGTCCCTGGACAGTAAATAGAGTAAACGCTAGTTTTCTTAAAACCATTGATTTTGGAAGAGTCAATGAATAAGCAGGTGTACCAATAATCAACTTGGTGTATTTGGAAAACAACCAAATGTTATGATCCTGGCAAGCATGTGACTGGTGTAGTGTAGTTCACTGGGTAACAACTCTACATGGCAAATTAGCATTCAATTCACTGGCCAGGAACGTACCCTATACCAATAGGAGTTAATCAGCAAGACCTCAATGTTACATTCACCTATACTGTAAAAAGACCTTGTCCTTGTCCTTGAAGGTTCCTTGAAGCATCTTAAGGTGTTCCTCCATAGTTTCAAATTGAAGAACCGTGAAAAGTCCCTCAAGGATCTTGCACTTTTTACAGTGCAGGTGAATGTAACATTATGAGTTTTGCCCAAGGACTCCTATTGGTGTAGCGTACCTGCCGTCAAATTGAAGAACTGCCAGAAGTTCCTCAAGCATATTGTACTTTTACCAGTTATTCCACTGTAACATGTATCTTACCAATGTAAGCAACTCTGGAGATGTATATGCAATCCAAACCTGGTCTGCAGTTTTATCCGTTATGCTATACTATATGTCATATGTCTGCCCTGATGCTTATATATTGCTTTTATGTTAGTTACTGAAGCGTTTAGAAGGGGTATAAGTCTTGAGTTTCTGAGCTAAAAAGAACAGGGTATTGAGTATCTGGGGAAATGAGGCTTTCACCCAAGCACCACCTCGACTCAATCAGATCCAGCATCCTGTTGCTTTACAAAATGGCTCATTTGCACATACCAGAGATGCCTGGTGGGTACTGTGGGCTGTTTAACTGCAAGCAGAGCTCCTCCTTTATCCAGGAACCAGACGTTGTGCTCCTCATCAAATATCTGCAGGGAAGTGTGAAAATTCAAAGCCTACCCAAGTACGAGCTCACATACATGTGCATATCATTTGCTAGGCCACTTTCAAACATCAAGTGAGAACTACCAAGGCTGTTCCTAAAGAATACATTGTTGTCAAATTGCACATCAATAGAATTTCATTCTCCTTGCACTGCACATTTCTGCCTTTTCTTAAACAACTGATTAAGCTCATAAAATCTTGATGAACAGCTAATAAGATGAAGGTATTCCAGGGCAGGGAGAACACTTCACTATGCATTGCATGCAGGCACCAGCCTGGGACTGTTCTAAATGAATATACTGCATAAAATCTACTGAAATTGATCACGGGTTGTTATACGGACTCTGAGACTGCATATGCTAATGCCATCAACACCTTTTTCCGACTAATTCAAAGCTAATCAGCAGAACCAGCAGAGGGAAAAGACGACTAACCATGCCAGTCATGCAACATACCTGTCTCCAGTTATTGCCAGCATCTGAAGATATGAACATGCCTACATTATTATAGGATAGTTCAGAGCCAATGTTTCCTGAGGAGAGAAGCAAATGATCATCAATATGCAGAAGAACTGAGACAATGAAATGAGAATGCTCAACTGTAAACAGACTGCCATGGGTTGCTTCATCACTGTGAAAGCTTAGAGATTTGCAGCTGATTGAATGGCTTGTGTATCCAGATGACTGAAGATGTGCATCATTCTATAGTTTGGCTTATGCATATATTTGGTACTCTGGTAGGTTCTCTGGTAGATTAATATGTTTGTTCTGTGCATATTTTGGGGGCTGTTTCAGGTTTCTAAGCTTCATATGTGAGGATCAGAGTAACCCACAGACATGGTACACATATCATAACAAACTACAAGACTTACCCTATCTAATAATGTAAATAAATTATCAGTAAGTAATCAAGCTTGGAAAAATGCTAACATCCAGAATTAAATCCCAGTTTAAATGCAAAGAAAATGAGAAGCAAGGGACTGCACTCTTTCTTTGCTGAGAAGTCTTGAGAAGGTATAATACTGATATATACATAAATAACAAAACTATGTATAAAGGACATTTGTGTTTTTAACTTTATTATAAACATCATTGTCAATGTAATTGTTACAAATAACTCATCAAAATTATTGCATTTTCAGCTCAAAAAAACTCTGGATGATCAATTTGCAACAAGATTTCTGAGTATTAAGTGTTTTTTTTTTAGCAAAACATGGTCATATTTATTTTAATTTTTAGACTTCAAATTAAATATCTCCTTGTGCAGCTCCTATAAATATGCTTCCATTTTTTGGGAAAAAAAAATATATATATTACATTATGAAGACATCACACAAAATTATAGTAGGGTTCTAAAGAGTTCTAAGGGTTATGTGCAAGCTAAAGGTATTGTACATCAGTTAGATGTCAGTAAGCTACACCACAGTAAGTCTTACTATAGAGGCTTACATAAGAGTATGACCTTGTGGTTTGTCATCTGTCTTCAAGGATGATCACAACATTATTAAATGAAGTGAAAACCACTTTCAATCTGGTCATATTGAGCAGGGCAGCCTGAGTGCAGCTCAGCTGATGAAGAAGGCGAAGAAGGGAAAGCTTTTTTTGTGTTTAATTTAGTTGGAAATGAGTGGCTTGTAGCAGGTTTCCAAGCTGAATTACTGTATGTTTCTCTAATCCTGAGTTATGAAGCCTAGAATATGATGTGTAACTGCCCACAGAGTGTCAATCCTGGGTTCTAAGAGTTTAACACTTCTAAGAAATAAAAGTAGTCAGCACCATCACTCTGTACAAGAATGCAACTGTAATAATATCACCATACACTGCACAATACACCACAATGCTGCATGAAACATTTTTTTTCCCCAACATTAATCATGGTTCATTGTTAAATTAATCTTTAATGAAAATAACTTTCACCTTCCACATAATGGATTGTAATAGAACCTACATCCAAACCAAAAATTCCAAGTTATACAGGAATCTTCATTTCAGTGTGATCTCAAGTTCTATTGTATCGTTTTCTCATGAATATTAAACTCTTTGGCATTCCAGTGAGTTTAAGAGACAAATTATGACCACAATTCAGACCACATTCTTTTTACATAGGCAGGAGACATCTTACATGTTGATATACACAAGATAAGAAAACTCAGATTTAATGGCAGAGATTAGATTTATGGATCACTGTCACACCATAAAGTTCAATATGCAATATTTTCAGCTGTAAGAAGCAGGTCCAAGCATTTCATGAAACTATATTGCGGTACTCCAACCATTTTCCTTGCTGTTTTAAGTAATTGCAGTGTGTAATTAGGTTGAGAAAAAGACATGGAACACTCTGTGTTTTATTGTTTATTGTCTTAGTTATTGGAAAGTCAATATTTTGCAAGGAATTAATTTAACTGGAATCATTTTTATGTCCAGCATTTACTGATGTTGTAGCACACAATCCATAAAACCTGATTAGCATGGTGGAGAGAATACATTATAATTACTTTGTCTTACACAAAGGATTGGACACTCCTGGTCAAATGGCACGTTTTGGTCTCCCAAATGGCTTTACAGGTGTTCTAGAACTGTAAAGAACTGAAAACTGTCCCAATCCTGCTTGTATCAATGTTTCTTCCATCATATCTGCAAAACAGGCGTCTCCCTTTAAGGGATATGGTCCAATTTGTGAACAGCCTGCTGGCCATCCTGTATGAACTGTATCTGGTTAACACTGGAAAATTGGTTACATAAAGTCATGCTAGATGGCTAGACCAGACTCAGAACGGAGCTGGCACAGGCAAGGATGATGGTAAGCAGTTGAGCAATGGATATGGTTTAGTGTGCAAGTGGACACTGATCTGGTTTGCGGGTCTATCACGGATGTTTCCACACATCCGTTTTGGACCTGCAATGAATCAATTTTGCTATCTGAGGTGTCTGTGGCTGAAATGGTTCCCTACTTACATTTTAGGACAGTATGGAGTATGTCAGCCAGTGTCCGAATTGTAAAGTTGAAATCAAATGTGATTTTGAGGCACTATAATCTGCCACAGTTGACTAGTAATTTATAGTAAACATCATAGTTCACTGCATGAGTTGAATATGGACCAGTGTACTAAGCAACACAGTGGAATGAATGGAGCTGATGATGTTTGCTCATATAACTAGCCAGCTCTGTCTCCACCACCAGTAAGCTAAATAGTCTACACTGTAACCTTTCAGAAAATGTATGCTATATTGATAAATTATACACACCTGATAATTACAGTGTAGTACAGGTCAAGCCCAAAAACAAAGTGTTACAATTACTCATTTGGATGAATTAGGGCTGGGAGACGTATAGATGTTTATATTGATATTGGGATAAAAACAGCGCAATATGAGCAGACATTATCATTTATATTGAGTTTTGCATTATTTAAATAACATTCTGTTTCAATATTGCAGAAAACCTATTTTCTGCTCCCTCACGCTGCTCTGCCCCCTGCTCTCAGCTCCTCTCCTACTATGATCTGAAACAAAAACCCACCTATTTCTTTCAGTTAGTTTCATAATCTACGCTAACTCCAGATTCCTCGGTGGAGGAAACGGCAGGACTACTTCACAGTGCATCTCCAGTGGCCTAGTTCACCTTTTACATAATTCACACACAGCCTTACACATTCTCCTACTCACACTGGAACACACCCAGCTAAAGTGAATTATGTTTGTCATGTTCGTAAGCGGTGACACAGAAGACTACCAACCTCTAGAATTGCCATCTGTTTACATACGTGGGTGTGTGTATGCATATATGTTGTACCAGGGCACCAGTCCATGACCTGGTATTTGCGGCAGTCCAAATGTGTTGTATCACGTGTCCTCATTCGACCCTGAGCTTTCCAACTAAGAGCCATTCTCTGTCACGATGAAATGTGTACACACACACAAGCTCTGGTGTCACACATGCCCGAAGCAACCGCAGTTACTGTTGTCTATTTTGACACAATTGAGACGAATTAAGGCCAGGTTACTGTATATGCTTGAATTGGCTCAGAAGGATTTAAAGTCTCACTGAATGCTTGTGGCATGACTGATGCTTATGTGAGCAAACATTAGATGAGTAGGACAACAGCAGCTGCAAGTGCTGCCATTCAGGCATGTTTCTGAACAGCTTAACTGGATTTGCCTAAGTAATTGATTGCACAACAGCACATACACACTGGAGAAGGAGCTTATTGCAATACTTAGAAAATGTAGGCCTAACACAGCCATTGACTAAAGCTATGGCTTTTCTTTTTTAACTCCATTTACATTGTGTTTTTATAGCTAGGGATACATGTACAATGCTTTAGTATTCATACCCCTTGAACCTTTCCACATATTTTTCATGTCACACCCACAAACCTAAATGCATTCCACTGGGATGGATCAACACAAAGCAGCAAGCAGTTGTGAAGTAAAAAGAAAATGATACGTGGTTTTCAAAAATCTTCATCTGAAAAATGTTGCCATGTATTTCTATTCAACCCCCCTGAGTCAATCCTTTGTATGCCCACCTTTCGCTGTGTCAAGTCTGTCATATTCTAGTCCTGTTCACCTTTTGTCTCAGTTGTTGTTTTCCCATGTGCTCCTAGCACATGCTGTGTTTGTTTTGGTCTTGTCTCCCCCCCTTGCTCCGCCCATTCCCATCTGTGTCTCATTTCTAACCCTGCCCCTTTGTAATCAGTGGTTCCAGGTGTGTCCAATGTTCTGTTGTTTAAATCCCTTTGTCTCAGCCTGTCTTGGTCAGTCCTTTTGTTTCTGTCACGGCTTGCTGCTGTCTTGCTTTGGTTTCCAACTTTGTGTAGAGATTGTTGGTTTGTTCCCATCCCAGTTTGTTTTCTGTCATGTTTAGTCAGTCATTTGTTTAGTCTTCATCAGTATTTCATTTGTTTTGTGCTTTGTTTTGCATTAAATCCTAACCCCAGCGTTTACCTCCACTCCCTAGTCACCTGCTCCATCCGCCTGATCTTGACAGGCTGTAATTATGTCCTTTGGTGTCTCTACCATCTTTGCTCATTTAGAGGTTAAAACTTTTGCCCATTCTTCTTTAAAGTTCAAACACATTGAATATAAAGCATCTATGAACAGCAATTTTCAAGTCTTTCCACAGATTCACAATAAGATTTAGATCTGGACTTCGACTTAAAGTCTTCCAGTGGAAACATTTGGAGCTGTAACCTGAGCTGTGGATCTCTGCAGCTCCTCAAGAGTGACCATTGGCCTCTTGGCTGCTTCTCTAATTAGTGCTCTCCTTGTCTGGGCTGTCTGTAGACAGCCATGTCTTGGTAGGTTTCGCGGTTGTGCCAAAGCCCTTTGATTTTTGGATTCAACAGAGTTCTGGAAGATGTAGTATAGATTGGGATATTTGTATATATCCCATATTCTAACCTTGGTTACACTTCTCCACTACTCCACTGCTTAATTTTCAAGATGCTGTTTGATGACTAATATTCTCTAACAAACCCCTGAGGCCTTCATAAACGGCTGTAGTTATACTGAGACTAAATTACACACAGGTGGACTCTATTTAATAATTAGGCAACTGAAGGCAATTGGTCACAGTGGATTTTTTAGGGCTATCAGAGTACAGGCTGAATACAAATACATGCTACACTTTTCACCATTATTATTATTATTATTATTATTATTATTATTATTATTGATCCGTGTAACATTTTCTTTTAACTTCACAAATACTTCCTGCTTTGTTTTGGTTTATCAAATAAAAATAAAAATAAAATACATATTTTGTCTTTTTTATGAAACTACATAAAAATGGTGTACCTCTCTCATCTATACCCACACATACATAGTCATCAGTGTTCCCTTCTTACCTATAGCGACGATGACTCCTGGCACAGAGTTCTTGGTGATGATGCTGCCAGACAGGTAGGGGTTTTCAGACATCTGCAGTTGTAGATGCAGTGAACAAAACGGCTGAACAGAAAGAAGTGACATATAGTCCATTAGTCACAGCAAAGCTATTACAGGGGGTGTCCATCAAATGATGCCTATGTGACACCGCAGACTCTAAACAGGCCTGATTCAATTGGAAAAAAACGTAAAGCCACTTTTGTGAAAATGAGTTTAATTTCAGTGCCATTGTGTATTTTTTCATTAATATTTTAGCTAATATGATCTTTCTATTCAAATGTGCCCAGTAAATACTGTAGTTCATATAAAGTTGTTTTTGTAACCTTTAAGGCTGATGCACGCAAATGAACTCTGTACTGATTGACTTTCCTCTATTGCACTTTGCACAGTGTGAAAGAATCATTATAACTTATAATGGAATATGCAGATATTGTGACATAACCAGTTAATGCAAATTAAGATTCTCCAAAAGTAATATTTGGGAATATTTGATTTAATTTCATATAATATGATATTTAATACTATAAATGTAATCCAGCAGCAGACTGAAATATGCCCTATAAGCCATGATGGAGAATTGTACATGTTTGCTTGTATCTCTTGCATCTATTGTAACACAACAGTTGTTATACCACTACAAGACTTGCTGCAGCTATGGCTACTGTTTCTGGTCTACTACTGTCTTTTGTAAGTAGCATTTACAACATTTTTACTACAAGTCCACTTGTGAACACTGAAATGTCATTACAAAGATGCTGACATTAAAACCTTCTGGCGTCTCCTAGGCCAAACTATGGTGGTAAAGTGTGCCTGTTAATACAAATTAATCCAGTTTAAAGTGCCCTCTGCAAAGACTCTTGCTCTTATTGTGAGTGTTAATTGCCTTTTACACTCATTAGCAACAATGACAGCGGGAGGATTTGGCATTAAAGCTGAAAAGCTTCTCTCCTGGGTCCTCCAACGCAACAAAAAAGACAATTATATCAGTGCACTCTGCACGGCTAACTGTCGCCTTTCATCTTTTCAATGGCTAGTGTGACATTGTTGTAAGGACAGTAAGGGCGGTAGGATTTAGAGGCAGTAATCAAAAGGGTTATAGGTCCCTAATTAGGGTGTCAGATGAGCCTATCAAAGCTAACCTGCATTATGGGGGGAATGACTCTCTTTCACTCACTGTATTTCTCTCTTTGTCCTCAAAGCCTCAAAGGAGCACTACAAGCAAAATGCTAATACAGACAATAATGACCGTTTACCAGCACAACATAACCATTATGTTTATGTTGTCATTTACACTTTCAAATGGCAAAAGATGCTTCTCTCATAGCCTCTTTCCTTCTCTCTTTTTTCTGTAGGAACTGTGTGAACACGAAATTCCTTGGACCAGTTAACCTTTAGAACCCTAGGTCACTTTAGTGGGATGTTTTCATAGTTTGATGTACTTTTATTTGGCAAACAATTACAGTATTAACAAAGTGTTTATAGGAGACAGTCACAGCCCTAAAGGGAAGTGGTAAGGGCAGTTTGAAGGGGGCATTTTAAAATAGTACAGAACTGCAGGGGAGGAGATGTTATCACTGAATATTGTGAAGTTCATAAGGAATGAATGAAAACATCTATAGCTACTCTATAGTGCAGTATATAAAAGAACCTGGGAACATGCCAAGGTTCCCACACAACATCAGTGTGACATCTTTTTGGTGGTGACCTCACATGACCTAAATACATGACGCCAATATGAAAAGCAAATTTGTTACCAGTGTGCAGAATACTGGGTTTGGTTTTAATATCATCCAAGGTGACCTAAATATGACCTAAGAGCCACTGTGAGGACGTCACATTTGAGGCAGAAGACATCTAAGAAACTTTGAAATTCAGCTCTATTTTGGCTCTTAGATGACACCAGGGAAAGATATCCTTTCAACATTGTTTCAACTGACCTGTCTCCACTGTGAAGAGGTGCTAATAATACTAATAAATTCTCTGCAACCATCTAAATACCATAAGACTACCATTGTTCCTAGCACTGTGGAGTTGTTAGCTATGTTTAAATTCTAATATTGTTGGGTGAATGCTAAATTTAATCTATGATTAGCACTGCCAGCCAATGCATTTTCTTTTCTTTTATCTGCAGCAATGCTTTTTGGAGTTTTGAAAACATCTATTATCATAACTTTCTCTCTTTATCCCGCATAACCTTTAAACTGTTAATAGAATTCCATTAATAATGGGAGTTTGGAGATATGAATATATAACATATATCATGATATACGACTTAGGATAAGTGATCCAAACTTATCTTCTTTCTCGTTGTTAGGTAAGTTTACATCTTTGTGGAGTGGTTCGTTTAATTGTTTCACTGAGTAATTCCCAATTCCCCTGCTGTTATCCATTTCTCTTTAGTTTCTGCTTCTCCCATAAATGCCATTTATCCAATGGAATAAAGGGGGGTGGGGATTTTTCTCGGTTCTCCAGCCAACCAGCCCATCACTTCTAAGGAATGACAAATATGGTTACCTGAGCTACCCTTAATCCCTTTTCTCATACTTTTCTTTCAGATTACACACTTTGTTGGCTATTTCCAAATCTCTGGCTAGGGAAACATTACTTTGTACAAATCAAGAATTTAATGATCTGTCTTTTGTCTTAATAAAGTAGTCTTGCAACTTAATGGGAATTTAATGAGAAATAAAACTTTTGAAAAATGTGCCGTCACACTCAACAAGAGATTCTACTCCCACCTTTACTAAAGAGGGTCACTTCTAATTACAGATTTTCACTATTTACTGGAAAACATCTACAGGAGCCAACCACAACAACTGGCAACATCACTCATTGCTCAACGTGGTAACATGTCCTCTCCTTCTTTCTTTTTTTCTTTTCATTGCTCATTTGTTAGAGGTCATTCATTATTTCGGCATGTCTTTCATTTGCTTTGTTTTATCCCTCCACCCGCTCTCTCACCAGCACACAGTAAATCTCGTTGCCCTCCAGGTCAGTAGAGGGTGCCTGCAGCAGCCGCCAGTCACGGCCCTTGTTGTAGGTGATGTATGTCTTCACCTGGTTCTCCACTTTTCTGTTAGCGATCAGCATACCTTTAATGCCCGCTACCTAGGAGATAAAGAGAGAGAATTTACCTGAGGAAGTCGTGAAAGTCATACTAGCACACAAACTGCCCTCCAACATCTTCAGGTACCCTCCACACTACTACTCTGGTCCTTTTTTCTTTTTAACATTACTAATTACAGTGCATCACTTTACATATTATGGAAGCACAACAAGGTCTACCTTTGCAGATTCAAGTGCATTGATTTGGAAACATTTGAATCAATCAAGTGATTACAATAATATTATATCCGCAAAAGTCAGGGATGAAGTCAAGTTTGACATTTTTGTCTCTGCTCAGATGCATCTGATTCAGCTTATCAGTTAATTAGCAGGTGTCTCATGTGTTTGAACGAGGAAATAGTTAAAAAGTGCTGAACTTTGGCCTTTCTGTACAAGAACTGGATACAATATAATGATACATGATAAAAACCAAATCAAAGGATATTTGTAAAGATTTGTTTTTAGCCATAGTGCTAAAGACCATAGTGCTAAAAACAGTAAAAACAAACAAAAAATAATAAATGTCCTTCTTTTGTTTGTTTGTTATTTATGTCATTTATTAGAAAAAAAATCTGACTTCAGGATAGCTATAGTGAAATTTGAATGAGTTAACGGCAGCAAGCAGCACCTCCCTTCTTACATTTCCTTATGAGGTACGTACTACTGACATCGTTACCCCTCCCTCATGGTGAGGGTGTCAGGTTTTAGCTAAAAGTTGAGGTGAAAGGTTTCATCTCATGGTTTGGCCTAACTATTTGATATCAGACTCAGTTTCAGTTGGAAGCGATATATCATCCTAATATTGGATTGGTTCATTCCAAGTGTGAAAGTAAAGAACCTTTATTATGGTAAAGAACCATGATTGAAACGGCTTCTCTTTCCGTTTCTATATTCTGTCCAAAAAAGCTGTTCTTGATCAGATCTTAAGAAGCTGGACTGAACGTCACCAGTATAGTTAGAAACTGATGGTTCGATTAATCCAATCATGTTTGTATTTTTAATGGGTATGAATCAGTTTTGTGAATTAGAAAATCACTTTTGACTACTTAATGTCCAGGGAACAACCAGGATTCAGTCAGCTGTTAGAAATGGAAAACAATGGCGGCAGCATTAAACAACTTACAGCATAAAATGCATCAAATTTAGGAAATGTCACAATTTTTTATTGCATTAAGTAGCATTATCATAGTTGGGCTCGTCCTGGTTTTTGATAGAATTTTGATTAACAGAAAGTCACAGTTTGCCACTGTAAATAATTACACTGAATCACAAGATCGGAGATTTAAGTCTACAGGTAAGATTCAGCCACTCATTCCATTTCCTCAATGTGCTAACTCTGAGCTTGGTTAGTGATGAAGCTTCACCATTGGGGCTCCCAGAATTGAGTCCAAACTTAGCAGCATTAAGTCATGACAGCAGTGCTGGACAACCCATTTTTGAAATCACTCCACAGTGGAGGACGAGTAAAAGGAGCTACCAGGGTCCGCCCGAATAAGTGGCACTAATGGGCAATACATTTGACAGTGTGGCACCAGTGGCAGTGGATGGGACAGACATGGCTAATGAGGGGCCCCCTTCCTCCGCTGGCTCCCCGTGTCAGTCACAGCAGTGATTATTTATCGCCTCCATCCCTCCATTCTGAACCTCTCGAGAAGGACAGATGGGTGAAGCTCAGTACAGGTTTGCAGCATATTCAGCTCTGTCAGGAAATGTGTTTCACTATTAAAAAACATTGTTCTGTGCTGTATTGCATGGTTTTCACTAAGTTTGTTGGATTTACATGTTCAGCTAGAGAGGCTGAACAAAATGAATGAAGACAGTGATATCAATGCTTTCCAGATGTGGCAATCTACACATTGATTATTCTGATGCAGATCACTTTTGGCTATGCAATCAGCAAAACATTTATGTATAATCATGGTTTATAAGTTTATTCTTTATAAAATACTAAAGTTGCTTATAATCAATGAAAGCTGTTCAGGTCCTCCACAGATATTTAGCTGGTGTCTTCAAATATATGCGTATCTAATGCCAGGTTCAGCCAAAATGATATGAGACCTGATTTTCTCACAAGTTGCTGAGTGTTTTTGGTGATCACAAAAGCTTAAGGCTGAAGGCTCGACTGCTGTTTGTGAATTGCTGGAAAAAATTGAGTCACCAGCTAATCTACAGCCAAGAGAGTGCAAAAACCAGGATGAGGAGAAAGCCAAGTGTGGAACAATACAACATCAACAAGCCTGCACATTTTAGTGCATTCCCTGTTTTCTACACACCTGGTTCAATGCACAACTGGAATAATACAAGAAGATGGCTACAGGCTACATCAAACAGTTACACATTTATTCACTTTACCTATACTCCAATTACAACCTTGCAAACTCTTGACTGATGTTGTCAGGTAGGCACTTTGATGAATTTACTCATAAACTACCTTTAGCATACACACAAACAGCCTACCCCACTCAACCTCAGCCCTCTTCTTCACAACCACGGACTAGCTCTTTCAGCGACTTCTGACAATTCCTTCATAACTGCCCTCAATATACAATATCTGAACCTGAATTCACCCAACAATGCTGTAGTAGACATCCCCCTATCTCTACTGGTCTAACACACACCTGTCACACATGCTCTCTACCCTCAGCCACCAATTCTGCATATCTCAGCTTTTTCCTTTCAATCTCAATCCCATCTTCTGTTTACTTAATGTACATGCTTGACTTTTTAAGGTTTGTGGAACATCAGTTTAATGCCATGTTCCATAACCCTGGTCCTGGAGATCCCCCGCCCTACATGTTTTAATATTTTCCTTCTCCCAGCACATCAGATTCAACTGATCAGCTGATTAACATGCCCTTTCATATTTGCAAGGGCATGTTATACACCTGATTCAATGCACAACTGAAATACTGCACAACTGAAATAATACAAGTAGTTGTATTATTGTATTGTATTATAGTTGTAGTTGTGTTATTAATGTTGTAAAGTAGAGAATCTGTGCAGGGCCAGGGTCTCCAGGACCATGGTTAAGAAACTGATGTAATGTAAAGATCCCTTCTTTCTTAAACATTGTTCTAAGAATTGTCCAAGACGAAGTCCAAACAGCTATTTAATAATGTAGATGTAAGATACATGGTACAGAGGTACATGGACACAACTATAAGTTGGAGCATGAGTGGTTGATGAGCAAGCAAGATCAAGAAATAGAACCAAGGCCAAAATAATTATTTCAAATCCAAATCACCAATTTTAGCTCAACCATCCAAACTTTTCAAAAACCTGTAGAAAAGGCTAAATAATTAGTTTTTCCCTAATCAATATACCAATAAATATGAAAAACATCTCAACAGGAATCCCCCAGCCTTTGTCTCAAGTCCCAGTGGAAAAGCCCTAATGAAGACTGCTGCAGCCTATTAGCAATATGGATACACTGCTGATTCACTATTGGCAGGGTGAGCCCTCGTCAGGCCAGTGTTGGCAAAGTGTCGGCACTGCATGTCATGGCCGCTGCATTAATGGAAATGTCTTAGTCGTCGCTTGCTAATTGATTGCTATATTTAGCCACAGTAAGAGGCGCCAAGGACCCATCCGTCTTTGTGCTTTGCGCTTGAATTCAACTTCGGAGCTCACTGCTAATTTCGGAAGGCATATGCAGCATTCAATCTTATACTAACGCCCACGTCTCCATTCCCAGAGGGATGCGAGCTGTTAAAGGAGATTTGAGCCTTAACAAAATAAACCTAGTAAGACTTTTCCGAAAAAGTCTGATCTCTAAACCTGACTGCTGGCACTCTAGCTGTCATTGCAGTTTGTCTAATTTACACCCTATTGAGAATTACAAGGAGAAGTAGTAGCATTGATCACAGAGACGAATAATAAAAGAGACTGATCAGCACTTGAAATGAACAAAAGAGAAAGAGGGAGGACAAAGCTTTCATTGTAATTTTCTGTTTCTCCAGTTATTGAACTGAGCACTCTTTTCACTTTTCCTGGCTATTACCATCTTCTAAAGCAGAACTTAAAAGAAGCAGAATTTGATCTCCATTAATGTTGTTAATTAATTCGTCTTTTTGGTCTGTACATAAAAGCTGATTTTAAATTGACGTCAACTTAAGCAGTTAAGGTGATACAATTTGAAGCTTGGGTGGTCCAAGGGCACTTACTTTTGCCAGTTCTGGAACTTTGTTACATCTTGTTTTTTTTTGACATTGAAAATTAAAACCTTTCCAAATGACTCATGAATCACTTCTCAGTAAATACTCATAGAAAGCAAGTCATTGAGCCAAGTCAAAGTTTATTCTGCCAAATAATGCAAAAGGTTCTCACCCTCTAACGCACTTATCATGAAAAAACGAATGAAAATATTTGAAACAAACTGCTTATGTCTTTGTCAGTCAAACCTCTAAAACTCTAGACCAATTTTGTAGGATGTTTTTGTAGTTTGACATATTTTATTCACCAAAAAACTAAAACCTTATTTATAGGAGACAGTCCCACAGAAATTGTTGTTTTCAGGAGCTTTCATGTATCAATCCTGTTACCCACCTGTCTTCCCATCTTCTCTTAGTTTGTCTTATCCCCATGTGCTTCTGAGCATGTACTGTGTTTTTGTCTCCGCCCTTGCTCCGCCCATTCCCATCTGTGTCCCATTATTAACCCTGCCCATTCATTATCCTGTTCCAGGTGTGTCTACTGTTGTCCTTCTATTTAAGATCATTTGTTTCAAGCTGTCCTGGTCAGTCCTTTGTTGTAGTTACTGTTGTTATTTTGTGAGTAACTTGTGCATTTAATGCAGCAGAATTAATTTTCTGTACCTTTGCTCTGATCTGTGTCTCGATTTAATCCTGTCTAGGACAGACATTTCCATAGACTTCATGGCTTGGTTTGTGCTCTGACATGCACTGTTTATTATGGGACCTAATATAAACAGGTGTGTGCTTTTCTAAATCATTTCCAATTAACTGAATTTACCACAGGTGTACTCCAATCAAGCATCTGAAGGAAAGATCAGTGGAAACAAAATGCACCTGAGCTCAATTTTGAGTATTTTTGTGTTTTGTCAGTAAATCGGTTCAGTATCTTACCAGCTTCATCCTGAATAGGGTCACAGTGGATCCTGAGCCCACCTGTAGTCATTGGTGATAAGGCACAAATACCCCCCTGGACAGGGTGCCAGACTTCTTGCAATCAAGTGCAGGTAAGTGACAACTGGTTAATGAATTTGCAACTTGCAGTTTGCAATCTTGTTAGTTAGAAAGCTAACACTCTGTAACAAAAGAGCTGTAGCATCAAGCGCCAAAATGAGAAATATACTTACAGTTTCTCTAAATGGGACAAGGCTATGGTGATAAAAAAAACAAAGCTAGTTGAGCACTAATAGTGTAGCTCTACCATATGGAGAATCTTCAGCTTGCCGAGCATGTGTGATTGAATCAAAAAACACTCCTTTAGGCACCTGCCAAGGCCCTGATGAGTCAATGAAGACTCAACCATCCTGTCCCTCTCCTCTTGGCCTGGTCCTGAATCAGATGTAGTCCTGCTCCCCTCCTTATCCCATAGTGGAAATCACTGTTCCCCCATGCTTAAGCTCCACGATGCCAGATGATTGGTATCTCCATCTCAGCATGCCCTCTCACATAATCCAGTTCCCAAGCTGCAAATCAATTCACCTTCTCACTCACCACCCTGCTTTCATTCTCGTTCGCAATGGGGTGGACATAATAGCTTTTGTTGCGAGTTTCAGACCCTGCTGTGCATTTCGATAAGGACGGAAAATAACAAGTCTCCTAGCGTGTCGTATGGGACGTGTGTGGGCGTATGGTCTGCTGGTAGGGTCACGCTACACACTGTTTGTTAATTGTTGTCGCAGTATTGGCTTTGCTGTACTGACACAGGGTTGTAAGGTACTAATGACCTTCTGACCAGTCACAAAACTGATAGATGTGTGTTGTGAGCATCATAATCACTCTGTAACTAGCATCTGCAAGTAATGAGATTGAAATACAAAAATTAATGAAGTAAATGAAAAATTAATAATCAAATGCTCTGAGCTGTGTTGAATATGTAGATATTAGGTATGTCTATCAAATATAGTAGTGTTTAAATAGGGATATGATCTAATGATTGTTTTGTTGATTAATAGAACCAGAGATCTGTACTTTGCAGGCTTTGCAGGCTGCATACTGTTACATGCTAATTCTAACATTTCTATCATTTCCTAGGCTTCATATCTCAGGATAAGAGGAATACACATACATAATACACGTTATAACAAAACACAAACCAGAAAACAGCTAACCAACTGAATAAAATTCCAGGTTAAATGCCAAAGAGTCTTCCAGTGCATGTTACTGCTCGGTCCACATGTACACGCTCAATCCGCATGCAGACTCTGACTTATCAGCAAGAGGGGGTGGAGCTAATGACATCAATGACACAGTCATTAGGTTACAAATAAAAATGAGAAGGGAGAGGCTGTTTGCACAAAGAAATGCATGCTGAAAAAGCCATCTCAAAAAAAAAAGACCACCTGGAAGCCACTCAATATGTCTTTGTTCAATCAAGTTCAATCGAGTTGTGACAGCACTTTAAGCAAGAATATATTTCATCTTGGCAAGGCCAGATTGGCAAGAGAGCCTTTATCATGCTAATGAGATCATAAATACCTCATACAAGTCAATCATGCTATTGCCTCCAAGTCCTCGGGTAGTTTTAACATTTTCCAAGGCCAGGGTGAAGTACAGCCCACGTGGGTCAGAGATGTACAGGTTGTAGGTGTCATTCTGGTTCCACTCCTGCACAGCTGCAAACACCTGTCCCTGATCTGTGCTGAGGATGTGCATGTCCTTGTGTGGAATGAAGAAGAGCAAGAGAAAGAGCAACAGGAAAGAGACAGAATTCATTAGCAAGGATGTCCTGCTAGGGCACAGCAGGGATTCACTATAGGACTCCAGTTAATTAGCATAAAGCTCTGTCTAGCAAGTGTTTTAATGGACATCCAACTGACTGGGAGCAGCCAGTAGACCCAGTAGAAAATGGAAAGTTCATATTACTACTTGCTAGACTGCGGTGTGGAAAGTGCTTGTGCATAGACAGGCACAATTATATAGTACTTAGATGTGTAAAACATTTCAAACCATAATTTTGAATCAAGAAAGTAATTTTCATATTCAATGACTCATAGCATGGTCAGAGATTTACACCTCTTGTACACCATTAACCAGTTTCCCAGACCCACATTAAGTATAAGCATAGTGCAAATGAAATATTTATGGTAAACACAAATGAAATTTAAATTTATTCTAATAGTCCTAATCTCTGACCACAGCCCTGTATGTCCAAATGTCTGCCGCCTGTATAATCACAGAGAAACCATTGAGAAACCATTGAAAAACCTTTGGCAGTTCAATTTGAAACTGTGGAGGAACCCCTTAAGGTGATCTCCACAGTTTCAAATTGAAGAACCTCCAAACATTCCTCAAGGTTCTTGTACTTTTTTTGTGGAAGGGTATCCATAAATGGTTGGTCCCCCTGGAGAAAGACCTACTCTTCTAGGAAGACTACTGAAATATTGTTGTGGCAATCCAATCAGCACGATAGAATATAACCAGCTTTCAGGGCTTCACACTCCCCTGGCCACTGTTTAACATTGGAAAATGTGACCTTAGGCTCACATGCAGCTGCTCTGGGGTATCTTATTCAGTCTTCCAAATTGGTTTGTATAATATTAAATCTGTAACAGCAGTGGGTGAGTTCACTAAAAGAGGGGTCAAGGTACTTTTGGACATACAGTAAAGAGAGTCTGTATCAACATCCGGAGAAGATCCACATTCATTAACTGTAGGGTTCTCTTACTTTGGGTAAGGAGTATTTGGGTATTTTAATGCGCATGAAAGGTTCCCTCTGGTAAGACACATAGTAAGACGCCCGGCCAGCCATGGTAACCTAAAGGAGAAAAAACAAATCATGTCTGATTTTTTTCTTTTATACTTCATCACAGAAGTGCAAAGACTTAACAATAAACAAAGAATATATATATATTCTGGAGATTGCCTGTGGACCCATATTATTAAAAATGTATTAATTCATCTAGTTCATTACTTTTAATTCATTTTTGATCCCAAAGCCTCATTTTGGGAGAGTTCTCTTGAGAGTCTGTCTCTGTTTATAATAATTATGGCATAATTATTTAGGACAGCAACACAATACAATTAATAATAAATGTACAAAAATGGCTTCATGCAAGTCTAATGAGTTTAAATGGTAGTAGTACAGGTCCATCTAATCTATTTATTATTTGCTTATTAATTCAACTAATTCTTCCAGCACATTAACATTACATCCCAACTTTAATCAATGTGTCATTTGCGCTGCACTTTGCAACACCGCCTATATTGGTACGGAACCCAAGATTCATACTTTGCAGGCAGTTACATACTGAATTTCTAGGCTTCATATCTCAGGATCAGAATAACTTACAGATATGATACATATATCATAACAAACTACCTTACCTACAGTGGCTGCCTGATCATTATATGATGACATATCAGAGTAATCAAGAACACAGCTCAAATTCACTCGATTCCAACTGAATCTCCAGTTTAAATGCCAAAGACACCTTCCAGTGTACGTTTACAGCTCCGTCCATATGTGAAAGCTGAAACTTCATGCAGATGACATCACTGACCAATTATATGGCCTTTTAAGTGAAAATGAGAAGGAAGGGGCTTGTTGCTCTCTTTCTTTGTTCACATGGTGTTTATATGTCAGAATTACATCAAACGAAACATCCCACAAAAATGGCCTGGGGCGCTAAAGGTAACAGTGTGAACAAGGTAAATTTAACTCATCAGATATCAAAGATTTATATTGTAAAGTTTGCATTAGATATCTAGCCAGTCATTTTTCCTGTTGGTGTGCTACACTGTGCTCACATTTTACATTCACATTTTCCCCTTACAGTCAACACTCCATCAATAGACTTTAATACAGCACTCTGAGAACAGCCATTAATCTGGCTTACCTTCTTTGTACCCTGTCTTACCCATGATGAACTAGTATTTCTGGCATTTGAATACTAATTTGTATTACATAACATTCTAACAACAGAATGTAATAATCTGAGACAGTGGGTTTCTGATTTTAATTAAGGAAGAAAAGGGAGAAAGAAAGCTTGAAATGTCACTGTACATGTAATGAATATGATATACAGTGGGGCAAAAATGTTTTAGTCAACCACTGATTGTGCAAGTTCTCCGACTTAGAAAGATGAGAGAGGTCTGTAATTTCCCTCAAATGTACAGTTCAACTATGAGAGACAAAATAAGAGAAAAAAAGTCCAGGAAATCACATTGTAGGATTTTTAAGGAATTTATTAGAAAATTATGGTGGAAAATAAGTATTTGGTCAGTACTTTGTAACATAACCTTTGTTGGCAATGACAGAGGTCAAACGTTTCCTGTAAGACTTCACCAGGTTTGAACACACTGTAGCTGGTATTTTGGCCCACTCCTCCATGCAGATCTCCTCTAGAGCAGTGATGTTTTGGTGCTGTTGCTTGGCAACACAGACTTTCAACTCCCTCCACAAATGTTCTATGGGGTTGAGGTCTGGAGACTGGTTAGGCCACTCCAGGACCTTGAAATGCTTTTTACGGAGCCACTCCTATGTTGCCTGAGTGGTGTGTTTGGGATCAGTGTCATGCTGGAAGACCCAGCCATGTTCCATCTTCAATGCTCTCACTGATTTAAAGAGTTTTTTGCTTAAAATCTCATGAACTGTGGGGCCCCAGATCAAGGGAGACTTCCATTTTCTTACAATTGCTCCCACAGTTGATTTATTCACACCAACCTGCATGCCTACTGTCGATTCAGATTCAGACTGTTTGAGGCTGTGGACAGGTGTCTTTTATACAGATAACAAGCTCAAACAGGTGCAGTTAATACAGGGAACAAGTGGAGGACAGAAGAGCTTCTTAAAGAAGCTGTTACAGGTTTGTGAGAGCCAGAATTTTTGCTTGTTTGTGGGTGACCAAATGCTTATTTTCCATCATAATTTACAAATAAATTATTAAAAATCCTACAATGTGATTTTTTGTTTTTTATTTTCTCATTTTTTCTCTCATAGTCAAAGTTTACCTATGATGAAAATTATACCTCTCTCATCTTTATAAGTAGGAGATCTTGCACAATCAGTGGTTGACTAAATACTTTTTTACCCCACTGTAAATGACAGTTTTGATTTTTGAATAAAAAAAACATTTTACACATTATTTTATTTCCCTGAGATACACTAGTAGCAGTGAACAATTCTACACTTAACACATAACGAATCCATTGAAGACTTTGTGTCTACATTCAGAAAATTATCTATAAGATAATGGTAAAGGAGGCCCTGTCTGTGCAGCAGATCCTACCAATTTGTTTTATTTCTTTTTAATCTGATCCTCTGAGGCCTGTTGATGCTTTTTCACACTGGAGGCCTACTGTAAATATCATTGACAAATGATAATCTCATTATAATCTCAGTCCTCTAGAGTAGCACCTCTGGCCTTCCTCTCATTACAGGAGGCTTCATCACAAACAAAGAGAAAGCTGTCCGACTGAGAATGGGGGGCTAAAAATAGGGGGAATTAAATAAATAATTTTGCAAAAAAAAAACAAAAAACGTCAGTTCAGCCCAGTGTCTGCTACTGTGATTCATTCAAACCCCACAACCTCTGTTCATAATTTAAATTAAAGGTGTATTTCTGCCCAACAAGCCTGCTGATTTAGAGGGAATTTTGAAGTAGACTTCTGATTATGTGACAGAACTGATTAGCACTGTTATCCATGGCCTTAATAGCACATTTTTCTTAGAGAGAGAGAAAGAGAGAGAGAGAGAGAGAGAGAGAGAGAGAGAGAAAAGTGGGACAGGAAACTACAAGATTACACTAACAACATGGCTTCCAAAATGGCTTTTCATTCAATAGTCAGAGGAAGTGGAAAAATAGGAGTCCAATGGCTTTTAGAAGCTGATGAATTTCCAGAGAAATTGGGGTGATCGATTTTCTCTTTTCAGATCCTTTCATCCACCATCCAGCACAATAAAACCTCGAGGTCAGGCATCCAGGCCATACTGGAAATGTCTGTGTGCTTGAGCGAACTTCCAGGTCCATTCTGTTTGTGACTCCACACTCTGTGCTACTACTTCTCAAAGTGGGGTCTGCAGACCACAAAGCGTTTGTAATGTGTAGCCAGAGGGTTTGGAGTTTTAGTCATTTTAAAATGATGTGAAAGCAGTGGGGATCATTTCAGCCATAGTGTACATCTAAAAGGAAGCTTGCCTAAAGCAACGAGTCTCAAACTAGTCTTCATAACCCTCAAGAGGGTTCACTTTTTTCTACTCTATCCCTGTGGGTTATGAGTTGGGGTGAAGCAAAGAATATGGACAGTCTGAGGAGCCCTGAAGAATGGTTTGATAACCTCTGCCCTAAACAGTCAAATTTTCAAACCACCCCTTTAGTAAGGAGGATGAGTCCACGGAATACAGAAGTTGACACTGGATGATAAAAGGTTGAGAACCCCAGTTAAACACACTTACTAATAAATAATAAATGTGTATAAGGATTTTTGAGTGTGAAGAACCTTTACATTAAGCTCAAGTGCAATAAACAAATTAAAATAAATTAAAATCGTTTTAAAGAAAGGATTTTTATAGTTAGAATGCTTGACATTTTGTCTTCACATTACAGCACATTAGATAACTATCAAATACAAAAAAAACAACCAAAGAAAATGCTGCCTTACAAGCTAGCAAACTGAATTGCACACCTGCCATGTAATGCATCAACATGTAAAGCTCTTAGGAAGATACACATTTCTAAAGCTCCACCTGTTTGTTTGTTTTTTTCTCAGTCTGTGGCTTACATTGACTTCGTCAAACTTTTAAATGTTCTTCACACATACATAGGTTAACCTTTATAAGTCAAGGTCAATTTTACAGGATGTTTTTGTAGTTTGACGTACTTTTCACCAAAGATGTCGAAAACTATTTAAATGAAAATTGAACGTCCGTAAATATCCTTTATTATTTCTGTTATTAATCTATGTATCAGTATTATTCCTTCTTAGGACTTTTATTCTGACATTTGAACACCTCGTAAGCGAAGAAGGAGGGCAAACAGCCCTTTTATCTCATTTTCTTCTGTAACCTAATTACTGGGTCAGTGAACTCACTAGTTCTGCCCCTCTTGCTGATCACTCAGACTATGCATCCAAGTTGAGCATGCAAATATGGACAAAACAGTAAACATACATTTGAAGGCTCATTTGATATTTAAATTTGGAAATTAGTGAATTTTGTCTGTTTTTGGAGCTCAGTTACAAACAATAACAGTGCTGTAACAGTGCTCCCTCCACTGCCCTATAAAAAGGCTCTCAGAGACTACTTTTGAGTAGTGTACCACTAAGTGATACATCACTGACTGCTAAATGTGCCTCTACAACACACTCCACTTTGGTATTTGAGAGGGGGCAGATCAATGGACAGATCACCGGGAGAAGCAGGATGGTCCTTTGGTCTTATGACACTCATTACACATGATACCATTGACAGCCAGCCATGATTGTCTTCATTTACAGTGTTGTTGTGAACATGAAACAAGCAAAAAATCCAGGTTCTGTTTGGGATCCATTGACAGCTGGATTTGAGAAAGGAGGTCTTGTGACAAATGTTTCATTCCTGCCTTTGCTGGAGCAACACACTGCCCCAGCTGCTTGTGTGATGATCTGAGGAGCCATCGCATATGACAGTCGGTCACACTTAGTATTTATAGGAGGGACAGTAACAGTTGAGTCAAATGTGCAGGACTTCCTGTGGTCACATGTTGCTTCTCTTTTTGGCAGGATATTGCTTGGCCACACAAAGGTTTCCCAAGAATGCCTCCATCGGATTGCAACACTTCTTTCATCTGCCTACTTGCTGGATTCATCGTCAATCAAGTATTTATTGGAACAGCTGGGATATCAGCTGAGTGTGCAGGATCTACAAGCCCAGCTGCAACATCTGTGGGCAAATGTGTTGCAGGATGCTACAGAGCATGCCCTCTGACTGGAGGTCCAACAGGGTACCAGAGCCTCCTTTCATTTGTGCAGTTTTCCCTATTAAAGGTATCTTTTCATTCTAATATTTTAATACTTTCAATTGCATACAGTATATCATAATTACACTCAATATACAATTTCATTTGACTCCAACAGTTTTGTTTTTTTAAACATTCATTAAACATGAAAAAAAAGACCTTTAGTGAACAAAATGTGGTTGGCACATTTTTTAAGATTATGCTAAAAACACAAAGGCAAAAGAAAAGTCCTCCAACAAAGATGCAAAACCATGCAATTGAAGGCTGAGAACCAGAACATGCACGGGAGTCTTCAGAGAGAAGCTGGGGTAAAATATTGCCAGCGGTGAATGGCCGACATAATTGCCCCAATGTTCCCTGCATGAATTTAAATCGCATGCATCCTCATTTGCACAATGTCACAATAAATCAAGCTCAGGCAAAAGAGGGGAAATTAAAACATCCCAAAAATTGCATTACATTACTTTCGAATTCAGCCCATTACCATTTCAGATTCACTGCGGCACAAACAATGATTAATCTGGAGTACTGGTCAGCCTCGAACACATACACACACATATTTATGCAAACCTACACATTGAAAATTCTCTGCATGCTTTCCTTGGCTCTAATAGTTAAGGCCTCAGGTTCAGTAATCTGTAAACTCTGCATATATTCAGTCTAACATCTGCTTGATATTTCATGTACGTGAAGCAGGATTTTATGGTAGCTATTAGCTATGATCAGCTATGGATAACGCTACATATGGTATATTTGAGCATACCATTATATTAATTTTTCAGTAAGTCAGAAACTGCAACATGAATTTAACTCTGCCCATATCTTCTGCCCTCCCTCATTACCATCCAATACTTCAATACAATGCAATTTTTACACAGTCTTTAGCTCTGAGAACCTGAGATCTGCATTCCCTAGGACACTCATGGGGAGGAGGTCACGTGCACAGGACATGAGAGGGAGAAAACATGGAGCAAGTGCCTGTATCAGTTCAGTTGTGCTAAGTCCTTATTTTGTCATTGTTGTGTTAAAATTGGTAAAATA
This sequence comes from Acestrorhynchus altus, assembly GCA_034509495.1. Lineage (NCBI taxonomy): Eukaryota > Metazoa > Chordata > Actinopteri > Characiformes > Acestrorhynchidae > Acestrorhynchus > Acestrorhynchus altus. The sequence continues at coordinate 41,450,502 of CM067502.1, forward strand.
AAGTTTTAATTAAATTAAATGTTTTGATTTGTGCTTTATGTGCATCCTTGTGCTGCCTTTTGCTGGGTCCTTGTGGCCAAACTCCATTCCAAAAGTGTTTATTCACAATAGCATCATGTTTGGACTTCATTTGGACTACTGTCAATTATTTTAAAGAATGTATTGTTTCTGAATATCCTTGTCGATCTAATCGTTAGAAATAACTCCTTAAAACAATCTCTGGATTATCACTTTTCAACCGGATTTCTAGGATGTAAAGTGTTAAAGCTCATGGTCTAATTCATACAAATATCTCAATTCTGTTCATTTTTACATCACAAATGAAGACAAATTTGAGTAGCCTCAGATCTCAATAACAATATCTGGCATGTGTGAATTCTCTTACAAACACTCAAATGTTTTTGGCGAATAAAAGTCAAACTTCGAAAACATGCTGCAAAAATAGCCCAGGGTTCTATAGGTTAAGTAGCAAATCCTCTAAAAAGTGCAGGCCAGGGCGCCGCCAGAACTGAGTTTGAGAAACACTGCTTTACAGAACCAAAGGACCATTTGAAATAACTCAATGATTGTATCTCTTTACTTTGTGTTTCTATTGCCTTTTCCATTTGCTTCCTTTCATCTTGATCATTGTGACCCAAACACACTTTCACCCAGTTGCACCCAAAAGGAACAGACCAATTGCAATGCACAACTGTAATGGTGTTGTACCAGACTGTCATGGAATCACTTAGAGCGGGTCACCTTGGCGGCCACAGCCTCTGAATTTGTCAGCACCATGGTCAGCACCAAGAACAATCGTTTGTTGTCATGCATTGCATGTTCAGAAGACCTTACATCATGGTGTAGGGTACAGTAGCTTACAATGCCATATTACCTTTGCTCTTCATTACAGGCAGTTTGACCAAACTAATGCAGCTATGTTGCGAGTGGATGATCAGCAGCCATTGGATGATACATATGGCCTGGGTTGATCAGTAAAAGGTGATATGAAGGGCGTCCTAATATTCAACTAAAATTAAAAAGTAAAGCATAAAAATATTTAACTAAAATATTTCTAGGTGTCCTTAAACCAGAATCAGAATCCAAATCACTTTATTAATCCCAGAGGGAAAATCCACATTCTTACAGGTGCACCCAGCTATATAAAATGTAAAATATAAAAATAGAATGATAAACATGAAGAATAACAAACAGAGTAATAAAAGAATAAGTAGAATAAACACTTTGAATCAACAATAATAAACTCTTTGGAAATACATACATGTTAAAATGCTTAACCAATGATTATGATAATAAATGAATACAGTATGTACATCCAGAGGTATTGCACAGATAAGTAAATTGAACAAATTACAAAAGTAAAATATAGTAGTGTATAGTGGTCTCCCTTTAAGGGAGGAGTTATAGAGTTTGATGGCCACAGGTAGGAATCATCTCCTGTGGTGCTCTGCAGTGCACTTTGGTGGAATGTGTCTTGCACTGAAAGTGCTCCTGTGTCTCATCACTGTTTGGTGTAGTGGGTGAGAGTCATTGCCCATAATAGCCTGCAGTTTAGACAGCATTCTCCTCTCTGACACTGCCATCAGAGAGTCCAGCTCAACTCCCACAACATTATCATCATCATCATGACAATAAATATAATAACACACTACCAGTGATGGACTGGCCATCAGGACCATCTGAAAAATCCAGGTGGGCCACTATGGGTGTGAGTCACTTTGGGTTTGAGCCGCTGGGAGGGTAAGGTAAGGCTGTTCAACACAAAAGCACTATTAAAAACATCAGTACTAGACTCTAAACATACCATAGAAGAGTTATTTTTGGTTGCCTTGATTTTATCATGGTGGGCTAGATTTTTGCAAAATTTGGTGATTTTGTTCCTCAAGCATACCTGATTATGAACCCATTAGTTAACTGCCACATTTAGTAGATGTGCTAGAGCAGGTAAATCAACCTCTGAGTCAAAGAACCATTGTAGTAAATGAGATGCACAGACTGGTCTACTACCTTTAAATTTAGGTTAAGGTTCTACACCAATTAATGGCCCAGTACATCCAAGCGTAGAACCATTTATAAACCCTTTGTTTTCAAGACTGTGTGGCTAAAGGGTATCTGCATTTCAAATGACTGCGTAATCTGCTTGTGAATAGATGGAGAAGAGCTAAGAAACCATGACAATGCATATGAACTATGACATAATTAGCAGCAAAATGGAACTGTGCAAAACTAAGCAATCAGCAGCAGCAAACTGACTAGAACTGTGGGACCTTATAAAGAAACTATTTTATACTATGAGACTATTTTATATGCAGTTTTTAGTTCATTTTCAAAAACACAGCTCTGGTTTCTGCAGGCACATTTGATCATTCAGTGAGGAGATAAAAAAATGATGTTTCTGCCTGAAAAGCATGCATTTCATGAAGAGAAGTTCATTAGCACATGGACTGTATTTATGCTTGCCCTAATTTACCATAATGAATCCCACCACTGAAGACTTCCAATGTATATGCAAATTCTTGATTGAGATATATGTAGCACGTAATGCACAAATGAGTCATATGGAAAACAAATGCCACATGTTCTCTGTCAGCTCACTTACAAAGAACATGCATGCTTCATGTGTGATCTTCATACCTGAATAACAATGTAGTCGTCCTGCACCACCAGTGAGTTGGTTTCGATATAGCCAGGGAATGGAAATATTCTGCTGGATTCTGAACAAGCCTGGGCCCTGCATGTCATATACTGACATTCTGTTGGACACACACATGCACACACACACACACACACACACACACACACACACACAAACAGAAGTTAGATCACATAGGATCATATGAGGGCCCCTTGATTCAAAACATCCACCCAAACATCTGTATGCCTGCCCTTATCCATTTTGTGGAGGGGAAACTGATGAGAGAACATCCTTATTTGGAGAAATTGGCTTGTTTACAAAGCTCTGGTGATGGGTGAGCTGCTTGTGAAGTCATCAGCTAGTTAGTTGGCTACAGACAAAGATATAATAGAGGTGTAACATATGTACATAGCACAATATGTGCACAACAGATACACGTAGGTCATGAGATTAGGTTGACTTGCACAGATCAACAGTGGCCCTACAGTCTAACTGCCTGCCCATCAAGTGTAAGGAGATCATACATTTAAGTCTCTGCAGGGCCTCAGCATCTTGTTGTCAAAAGCATCCCACTCTGGAGATGTTATGTGATAAGAAAGGATCGAATATGTAGATTCAGGGGATTTTAGGGAATAACCATAAACAAACTGAGGAGTAGGGGCCTGGACTGACATTGTGCAAAATATTTAAGCAATTACAGCTGCAGCACATTAACAAGCAGTACTATTTGGGCTGACTTAAACTGTTTAACGGTATAAAGTGTGTGTAGTGTGTTCAATCTATTTTAAGATGTATTCAATGTATTTTATCTTGTTATCAGCTTATCGTTCTGTGGTCTATTAATAAATTATTCCACTCTTGAACAGTGGTATATCTAATGTGAATAATGTAGACCAATGGTTTCCAGTGCAAGTTCTAGCCTGATTCAGGATTTATGCCTAATTCAGCTCATGAAAGTGTTGATAATTAGCCAATAGGTTGAACTGGGTGTATTAGAGCGAGAAGAGCACTAAACTATGCAGGATATTGATTCCCCACTGCTGGGCATGGCTGCTGTAATGTACTGCAACAGAAATCACTCTAAATTGTGGGGTAAATTGATAGTAGTTCTAATTATAATGAAGTAATGTGTAACAACAATAATAATCAGACATTGCTAGTTGAAGATTCAATTCTGCTGAATGTGTGGCTTACTCACTAGGGGGCCTATTTCTTATTGTTTGTTCCTGTGTTGTTAACCTTTTTTTATTTTTTTTGATTTCTATGAAGCTGTTCTGTGAAAATATCTGTTGTGAAGAGTGCTATACAAATAAATTTAGATTTAAATTGATTTGATTTCTGTGAAATATTTTAATTGACTCCAGATTTGTGTGTAAGTACCAAATCATATGTCCTTAGTTATTTTAAAAATTGATTTGTGTTAAGAAAATACAATCTAGGTCAATACAACAGTAAAACCAAGGTATTCTATGCTATGCTGTGTAGCTTCTGCACCTCACTGTAAATCAGAACACTTATCCTAGTACTCCACCATGAAAAGAAAATCAGCAGCTTATAATCATGTCAAAACTGCATATACCATCTACTAACACTTGACAAAAATCAATTTAGAACCCTAGGCCAATTTTAATTGTCAAACAAAATTTGAAATCTCAATTTGAAGTCTTAATTTGTGATGCAAATATTAAAATAATAACAGAATTTAAATATGTTTCTGAATTTGAACATCCAGACTGTTTTAAGTTACAAGACAATGCAAGAATTCTGATGAGTTGTTTGTAACGATTAGATGATTAGACAAGGATATTTATAACTTCTTCAAAATACTCGAGAATAGTCCAAATAAAAAAAAACAACCTGAAAGTCCTTTATAGTTTCTTTATTTATGTTTGTATCTGTATAATCACTTCTAAGAACTGTGTGCACAAAGAAAAAGATCAAACAGCCCCTTCTTTCTCATTTTCCTCTATAATATCTGGAGCAAGTAAACATGAAACTATGGGCACCATGCTTAATGCTGGGTGTGGGCTGGAGGGGTATAAAGCATTGAGCTGTGGAGCAGTGGAACTGTGTTTTTTATGGAATGATGGTGCTCCATTCAGTTGTTTTGGCATGAGTTGGGCAGTTGGAGATGAAGTGAGGTGGTGATCATCGAACAACCTGACCTCTCTATCGTTCACTATCTACACTGCATGAGCAAAGAAAGAGAGCAAACAGATACTCCCTTCTAATTTTAATTCATAACCTGGGTCCACTGACATCAGCCCTGCCCCCTATGATCAGAGTCGACATGCAAGATGAGCATGTACACATGAACAGAGTATTTTTCTGAGCTCGATTACTGATTATTCATCACATCATGAATAGATTATGTAAATCCTCTTGTTTGTTATGATATGTGTATTATGTCTGTAGGTTACTCTGATCCTGCGTTTTGAAGCCTAGAATACAGCATGCAACTTCCCGCAAACTGTGGTTCTAAGAGTTAAGGGTCTCATACTAGTTAAAGTATATGTTAAATGTGTGAAGAGAAAGCAGTAATAATGCTAAAGCTGTGGATCCATAATGCTGCTGGACTGTGCAAAGCAGCAGTTTCGGTACATTATCAGCTAATTTTTCCAATCAGAGTAAAAATAAGACCAGTTTACTTGTTTGCTCTAAAAGCATCTTATGTAGTATTATGGAATCATATATTTTTCACAAGTTCCAGAAGGTTACATTGTAAGAAGAGCAAATTAAACCTCTTTCCTCTCAGTGTGTGAAATGGATAATCCACAGTACGCTTCATTCAGAATACGCCTTCATTCCATCCTGTCTGCTGCTTTTCTCCATAAGCTTCTTCACCATTTCTACTCAGCTCAGCTCTACAGGCAGGTTAACATATGGAGGGCCTTGAGTGATAATGACATCCAGAGTTATGAGGTTGACATTAAACAGGTGGGACGAGGGGGCTTGGAGGCCTGGGCTGGTATTAATAAGCGATCACGCACTGCATTTATCATCAAGGTAATCCACTCTACAGCCTCAGGGTCCAGCTTTACCCCCACCCTCCACCTCCCCACCAACCCCTCCCAAATGCTTGGAATCTATCCGGAGGCTTTATTGACTCTCATCCTCTTCGGTAATTGGAAGAGTGGATTGCCACTTTTTCTCCCTTTCCTTTAACACCAGGGCAAGAGGAAAAGGGACTATAGGAACAGAAGGATGGGAGAGAAAGGCGAGAGGCACAGAGAGAGAAGTGAGAGAAAGTCAGAGTTTGCGAGGCTAAACTGATTTCTACTGAACAGAAAAGTAGGTAAGGGAAAGGTCAATAAGAAGGGCGAGCGTAAAAGTAATGAAGAGAATAAAGGGAAAAAAATGAGTAAAAGAGATGGCGGAGTGCTATTAAAGACAGAGAGAGAGAGAGAGAGAGAGAGAGAGAGAGACAGACAGACAGACAGAGAGAGAGAGATGTGGGATAAGGTAGCAGTGGTAAATACAGTTAATATTCTATTCTTTCACCTCAGTATAGTTGAGTTATTATGGTATTAAAGCACCAGTTAAATATGCCTTAAATGTATTTATGCATCAGACAACATTTTGTCAAAAATGAAGTACACAAGAAATAATGTGAGGGAATCCTCAATAAAAGGAAAAGATAAAAAAAGGTTTTATTTACAGTGACTTGAACATTAAGAGCTGGTTCCTGACACAAAGATTAGACTTAATTCTAAAAAAAGTTTATGAAAATTTAATGAAAGCATGAATGAAATTAAATCATGATAAAAAAAATCAATGAATGACTTTTGATTGAATGAACAAAAGAGTGAACAACTGAAACAAAGACAAAAGGAAAAAAAAAATAAAAAGAATGGAAGAATGACTGAAACAATGTTGGAAAGAAATGTAAGAATAAATTAATGAGAAAATAAACGATTGAATAATCAAATAAATTAAAGAATTAAAGAAAGATTGATGGAAGAAAGGAATTAAATGAAAAAAAAGATTGAATGGATGAACAAATGCTTTAATTAAATAATTAATGAATGATGGAAGGAATGAAGGAAACAACAGATTAAATGAATCAATGAAAAGAATGAATGAATGAAGGATTGTACAGGTGTAGAGAGTGAGAGAAAGAAAGTGTTACTCACGGCCATCTGCAGTGTGTGCTTCCACGTGCACCAGTTCCGCCTCTCGGTCAAGACCACTAACTGACCTGTAGCGCACACACACACACACACACACACACACACACACACACACACACACACACACACACACACACACACACACAAATTCACATCTTATTTTATCTCTATTTCTGCAGCTGCAATAAAACTCAACTGCTACCCTTTATGTGCTGCCATTTCCCCAAACGTCTCCTGATGGGGGACAGAATTGCACTGTTGTTTATCACTTGTCACAACAGAGAGAGGAGTGCTGTGTGTGTGTGTGTGTGTGTGTGTGTGTGTGTGTGTGTGTGTGTGTGTGTGTGTGTGTGTGTGTGTGTGTGTGTGTGTGTGCATGCACGCATGCATATGCGTGTGTGTATTTGTGAGAGGTGAGAATAATTGGAAAATGCAAATGATAGCACCTGCGTTTTAGTGTACAGTGTGTGTGTGTGTGTGTGTGTGTGTGTGTGTGTGTGTGTGCGTGTGTGAATGAAAATAGCACCTGCACTGTGTTTGTGTCGGCTCAGTTCCTACTGAAACCACTCTCCCCACTCTCCATCCATCATCATTGTGCTTTCGTAGCTTAGAAAAGTCTGAATTTATCCCATTCAAATGGGCTGAGTGTGGCGTCTGTGTCACTAAGCTAAGCACAGCACAGCACAGCACAGCACTCCTCTTTAACTCGGGCTGCTCCATCCCAGCCTTGGTTTAAGCCATGACTCTGTAGGCCTGTTAGAATGTGTAGACTCAGGGTGGAAATGTACATATTATCATAGTTGTAGTATCCCCCTGATCTGTAGGTGTGGGTGTTTGTTCAAATGGTGCCACAACAAACATGTGTGTGCAATCAACATAATAAATATTACTGAAAATGAATAAATCTGATTCTACATTTTCAAGTGAAGGAAAAAATATATTTTCATTCACACCATTCTGCAAATTTATCTGTGTAAAAAAAAATTGGGCACTATAGATTGGTGCTTTCCAGTGCATGATACCATCACTACTCGACTCTACTCGGCACGTTTGCTTTTCTATGTGGAGATGTTTTTTGCTGCCATGTGCTCTGAACTTACATCATCATTTGACCATTTTTCCAGACTTTTCCAGATACAAGTAGCTCTTATCTTTCCAGGTCGCACTACATTGTGGTAAAATAATGTCCATCATAAGACTCCCAAAAACTGACCACTAATTTGTCTGTATTGGAGATACTTGAGTATATTTATCTGTTTTACATACTACATACTCAATAACTAGTAAGTAGTACAACAAATAGTAAGTGACTGAGACTTTTTTTCTCATTTTCCCTGTAATTTGTTTGCACTAGCTTGCTGTAATTTACTTTACGCACCACATATATACTCTAACACTGGCACCTTAAGCAGAAGTCTCCAGATCAAAATGTGTCAGATCCGCTCAGCTGTGTCCAGACTTTTGAGTGCTGCTGTACACTGCAGGCAGAGGTGACTGTATCTCGGTGTGTGATTGCTGTCGCACATTTGTGATGACGCTGCACTTCTTGTACAGGGAAAACACCTGAGGGGCTGTGTGACCAGAGTGAATGAGAAACTACAGCCCACCTTATTACACATTCCATTTCACTCACTGATGTAGTTGTACTCTCTCTCTCTCTCTCTCTCTCTCTCTCTCTCTCTCTCTCTCTCTCTCTCTCATATTTAAAAATTCTCCCTTTCTCTACCAAACTTTCTCATGCTTTTCCACCCTCTGTCTTGCGCACTTTGTCTCTAACTTGTCTCTCAACCTCTTGTTTTGTTTCTCTTTTTTTCTCACACAAATTTAGGCTTTTTCTTCTCTCTCTATTTCTCTCACATTTTTTAGCTGATAATGCATTAATTATGAGTTACTTGTAATGATTAAATTGACAGATTTATAATAACATCTTCTTCAAAATACTTGCCAGTAGTTCAAAAAACAACAACAACAACAACAACAACCTGAATATCCTATATTATTTTTGCCATTCATGTATCAGTATAATCCCTTCTCAGGACTTTTATTCTGAAATTTGAACACTGTGCAAGCAAGGAAAGAGAGCAAACAGTGGCTTCTTTTTCTATTTTCATTTATAACCCAATATCTGGGTCAGTGATGTCATTAGCCCCACCCCTCTCACTGATCATGCAGGTTGAGTATGTACATGAAGACAGAGCAGTAAACATGCACTGGATTTAATTTAATTCATTTGGAAACTGAATGGCATGTAACTACCCACAAAGTATGGATCCTGGGTTTGAGGAGTTTCTCTCCCTTTACCTTCTCTTTCAAAACCTCTCTCTCACAGTTTCTTCCTGTTTTACTTTCTCCTAATCACTCTCTTTGTTTCACTACTGTTCACTGTAGACTGTTAACCACTTAGTGTGGTGAGTGGGAGAGTCATGGCCTCTCGTTTATGCCGGCAACAAAGGTCTCCATTTTTTTTTTATTCCTTTCATTTCTAATGAATCAATTGCAAAGGAGCTGTGGTTGAGATTATGTTGATTCCACTGGAGCATGTTCTGTCCTTTAGGAGACAATGTTTATGTTTCTTAATAGGGCTGATATAATCCTCAAAGCCTCTCTCTGCGGGTCTCAAAGTGATAGATTATTTATGGTATTATTTACGCAGCTGGAAGGAGTGGGGATTCAGAGGGGAGTGCTGCAAATACCACCCATGAAGATGCAGGTGAAGCTTCAGGTGGTCAGCAGCAGGCTAACCAGGGTGAAGGTGAGATTGGTGATTAGGTGAGTGGTGGGTTTAGTGCACAACTCAGCAGGGAAGCTGGTAGGGAAACAAATAGTGATGTTGAGACTGGGGTTCTGGTGAGCAGTTGAGCAGTGAGGCCGGTGCTTGGGGAAATGGAGAGGTTGTGGAGGCTGGTAGTGAGCTAATGAGTGAGTGTCATTTAGGTTCAGATATATCTCTGGAGGAGGGCATGAAGCAGGGCAGAATGAGATACCTGATACCTGGAGGGAGTCACTAGAGCAGTGATACATTATATTCTGTAGATCAGATTAACTATGTCTATAATTAATCTAAAGGTAATTCTGTTGGTGTCAGGGATTTTTTCTCTCGAACTGGACAGGTTTATTTCTTCAGTTTTAAAAGGAAAAGAGTGTTTGGTATGACATCTGAAATCTGTTTCTGGATGTTGCTCTCAAATGAGATCTGTTCAGATGACTGTCCACACTATAATTTGCAAGTGATCATATTGGAGTTGTGTAGACATCAGAAAACTACATAACCACACTGGTTTCATGCTTTTCCAGTATCCTCACACTTCCATCATTCTGGATTTGATGTGGTCATTGGTTGCTGTGTTATTAATGATGCAAAAGAAAGTTTGAAATCTGTCCAGTCTGGGAGACATCTGTATAAATTCAACTGTAATCACATTTCAAACCACCTCCAAATGTGGCTTGGATCCAGTTCTCAAAAATTGGATGTCATGTGGTTTTGTTCTGTTCAGACTACCTAAAACAATTTGTTCTATTCTCAAATAGACCAAAAATCGGACTTAGACTGGCAGTCCTCAGAGACAGTACACTGGATTTTGTTAAGGTTAGAAATGGACAGGAGACACATCCTCAGTCTGCTCTTTATCTGGCTAAGGGAAAAACATATCACTGTGAAAGAAAAATTGTGGATAAACGTAGTTGATGGGTCAGCTGCCTTGGACAGATTTTATATTTGGAATGGTGTGTGGAATTTGGCATGCCAGTCCAATATTCATCCCATTTCTTTTTCAAATCATGACTTATGTACTATGACTTTTCTTTCATTACTGTTTTGGGGGAAACAAGTTGCTGTTAGATTGGGCCTGGGCAAACACCTGATCTCTCTTCTGTTGGGAGCTGTGGATTAGCTTTAGAATTAGCATTTCTCTCACATTTTTAGCTGATAATGCATTAATTATGAGTTATGTGTAATGATCAGATTGACAAGGATATTTATAATAATATCTTCTTCAAAATACTTAGTATACTTAGCCAGTAGTCCGAAAAAAACAACAACAACAACAACCTGAATATCCTATATTATTTTTGCCATTTTTGTATCAGTATAATCGCTTCTCAGGACTTTTATTCTGAAAATTGAACACTGTGTAAGCAAGGAAAGAGAGCAAACAGTTGCTTCTTTATGTACTATGACTTTTCTTTCATTTTTGACACTCCAGTAAGTTGTATGATAGCAACTACAACTTTACATGAGAATTGTACACTGTTTTGGGGGGAACAAGTTGCTGTTAGAATGTGCCTGGGCAAACACCTGATCTCTCTTCTGTTGGGAGCTGTGGATTAGCAGGCGTGACTTCTTGTTTCTCAGTGGCTCTGGGGGCATGGCAGCTTTTTTCATTGTCTAGGGAAAGCAGTGCTGCTTCATTTATGTTTGTAACCTTGCCTTTTCCTTGATGAAGCAGGTTTCAAGGGTTTAGAGGATTGTCCTGCTGGAAAAAGGCATCAAGGTCCACCTCTTACAGAGTTCGGTGAGCGTGGCTCTCCAGGTGTCGAACTGGCTAAAATCTGATCTATCTCCTGCAGTGTGTGAGTATATGGACATGAGCGAAGGACTTGTATTCCCTTAACTGATAATGGACTAGCTCTTATTTTTAGAAACCCTGACTCTTGGACATTTTAGTACCCTTCATAAGTGAAGTGTATTAAATCATTGGACGTAGGTGACAGATGAAACACTAAATGACAGTGGTTGCTCAGACTCACTCATTTAAAAGAGGATGAGTGACCTCCAGGCATGCAGCATGGATTGATCCCTCAGCTGGGGATGGTTGTTTTTTTATGGGAATCTTTAGTGTGCATTGTTAGCTCCAATTTTGGTTTTAATTAAAGATTGGGATTTTCATTTGTTTATGGCTCTTAGTATTCAATTTTGTAAAGAGAGTTCAGGGAACTGATGATGGAGTGACTTCTTGTTGAATTTACAGATTACAGATTGTTGACAGTGTGAACTGTGTCATTTTATTTACTTATTTTTTTATTGTTTGGAATAGAGGATATGCTTTGTGAACTTGATGAACTTGGTAAGTGGCACCAGCAGAAATAAATGTTGTTGTAAACATGAGCTGAAGTATGTAGGCTACCTGTAAGTAGGTTACCTGTAAGGTTCCAATGCATGGCACTATTTATGTCAATATTTGACCAGTTTACAAAATCAAGACGTGTGTCTTGCTGACACACATGTCTGAGCATGTTTGCTGGATGATGACCAGATCATATGCATAATTATAATTATTCTCAAAAAAATAATTAATGAAAATAAAAAATTGTTTTGTCCTCACTCAATCAACCCAAGATTTACATTTACATTACTTACATTACATGCATGTTCTGAAGACTGAACTCTAGATTATCTAAACCAACATTACAGTGTTGGGTTGGTACGGTGGACAAAAATGCATCCCAGTGTCAAGCAACTTATTAAATACAAATCCAAATGATCTGCTGTTGTAATAGATTTATTTCCAAAACATAATGTTTAACCTTTGGTCAACTGTGTGAGATGTTCAGCTTGACATACCTTTTTTCCCCCAAAACATTAGGAAACTATTTATACAGTAAGAGACACATACCAGATATTGTGATATTCAGGAGATTGTAGGCTACTTAAATTATTTGCAAAAATACTTTACAGTGGTCCAAAAAAAAGAAAAAAACTAAATGGAGCAAAAAAGAGAGCAAATTGCCTTCCCAGCTCATTTTCCTCTATAACTCAATAAAATTTAAAGTGGGATTTAATTCAGTTGGAAAAGAGAAAATTGAGCTTTCTTCTGACTGCCACTCACTTATAATTCATCACACAATGAAAAGACCATTAAAGTTAGATCGGCTCACCTGTAGCTTTTATGATATGTGCATCATGTCTGTAGGTTACTCTGATCCTGAGATATGAAACCTGACATGTAACCGCCCAAAAAGTGTGGATTTTGGGTTCAAAGAGTTAAAAAAGAGCAATTATTAAGAGCATTAACAGCGTATGTGTGGTGGGAACCAGAATATTGCTGTCAGCACCAGTGAACATGGTAGATTTGTGTTCCATGTGTGAGTTGATCTCTCTGTAACCTGTTGTTTGTTTGTTTGTTTTTTTTCTATGTGGACAGTGTTTGATTAAATATCTTTTAAAGGTGTTTTAAAAATCTCTTTCCATCTCTCTCTAACAGCCCTCCACTCACTCTTTCTCTCACTGTCTCTTTTACTTTCTGCCTCCCTTTCTCTTGCTGTCTCTCTTCCCACCATCTCTCTCTCCTATGACTCATTCTCTCTGGATTAGCAAATGATTGCGTGTGTGCCCATTTCCAGCATGTGAGTGAAGTCATGCACAAACATCTACAAAATGAGGAAAATGTGGAAGGAATACTGGATTGTAATATAACAGTTTTTGCCTGTTAATGATTTCTTTCTCTCTCTTTTTTGTGAGGCAATAGATTTTCTCATTGCTTCAAAACATCCTGTACATTTTGCTCATTGTCTATAATAAGCATCATTTTCATCAGCTCTCACTAAGTCTACGTTCACACGGCAAGAAAAGTGGCCCAAACATCTTATAAAATCCAATCTTTACATTAGGCTGTTCATACCACCTATTTAATGCGACCTGTGTCCAACATTTGTCAAACAGTTTATACTTCCAAACTAACACAGCTATGTAAAAGGTCCACTTCCAGATGTTTACTTTTTTTGGCCAGAATCACAGGAGCAATCACAGAGCTGCAGTGACTGACAGCTGAGCTTATCACTGAGAAAAGGGATTTGTTATTTGGTCTCTTTTTTTGATTTGCTATCTTTGTGGGCTGTTATATGACATACTCTTACTTTCTCAACTCAGGATCAGAGTAACCCACAGACACGATACACATCATAAGAAACTAAGACTTACTCTATCTGAACATGACATTTCATCATAGTGTGATCAATTATCAGGGAGAGTTCAGAAAACATCTGAATTCACTAATTTGCCACTTTAAATGTGAATGGACCTTGCAGTACATGTTCACTGCTTTGTCCATGAACATGCTCAACCTGCATGCAATTTTATTCAAATTTCAAAATAAAAGTCAATACAGGACAATACAGAGACACAGATATATATAACAAAAACAATAAATTACATTTGGCTTGTTTTTCTTTTTTTTTTAAATTTATTTATTTAATTTATTTTTTTATTTGGACCAATGTATTTTACTATTATAAATATCCTTGTCAAGCTAATAATTACAAATAAAACAATTCTTGCATTTACAGCTCAAAAACTCATTGGAATAGCTTAGGATTCCTGAAAATAACAATATCTTGCATGTTTGACTCATATAATGCAAATTGTATGGCAAATGAAAATACATCAAATTACAAAAACAAATGGTGTTTTAGCAACCATGAAAAACTGTGAACACCATAAGCTTAACCTTCCCCAAACCATACAGGTGTTGGTCAGATTATGGGCACATATATGAATATGGTAATCTTAATACTATAGGTGCTTTGAGAAGGGTTCTTTGAACCATGCCAATAAAGAACCTCTTGGTTCCATAGTTGAGATGTGTATGAAGAAGAATATAAACTTCCAAAAAAAAGGCCTTAAGAACCCTCACACTCAAGATTCTTCTCTACTACAAACATGGTTCTCTATAGAACAAATTGTTTTGTCTTTGGCATACCTCAAAGAACCACTGGTAGCACCTTTAATTTTGTGTTCATGACAAGGGGTCTCCCCTACACTTGCTGTGGGAAAGGCCAAATTGCATTACTGGTCACATGCAAAGTTGTCTCAAGGTGTGATTGGCGATGTGGCACCTACCAGTAGAAGCGATTGGGGGTAACTCGCTCGTGAACAAGCTGCCACTTCCGTCCAAAGTCAAAGGAACTGTACAGCTGAGAGGAAGAAAGAGGGGACAAGAAGAAAGAAAGGACAGAAATAAATAGAAAATCTCCATTCACCCAAATCAACAGGACATTGGTCTTCGTCCCCAGCTCACTGCTTTTTGTCTGATTAAACCTAATTAGCCATTGTGATTTAGAATTCATTATGACTACAGCGATCCTGAACCAATGGCCTGCAACGTTATATGAAGCCTGGGCTCGGGCCATAAAGCACAAACCCTTCAGTCAAGTTGGGGAGACTTAATAAATGTGCTGCCATTAAAAGCGGGTTGCTCTGAGTAACAGATAGATCTGTGGTTTGGCCAGATGGGACATTTGCCATTTCGGAAATGTCTCCAAAAGAAATGAAGTTTACCCACAGTAAAATAAGCACTGCTTTGCATGACTGTCCTTTCTATTACTGTTGAACAGAAGCCAATAACACTGAGAGATTGTGCTGGTGGAATTGGTCTGATCATTTTTATTAATATTACTGCTGAACAATAATGCAAGACTATGTAATCCACTATACTAGTACTACTAACATTATTACTACAAGTGCTACTACTAATACTATGACTTATGCTACTATTACTATTACAACAACCACTAATTACTACTGCTAAGACTTGTGAGTAATAATACAAGATACAAAGCTATAGTTCTACTACTAGTACTATGAGTAATACTACTATTACTACCGCTACAAATACTATTTCTACTAATGCTGCTACTAAAACTACTAGTATTAATACTTTTACGACTGCTAATACTGCTGAATAATAATACAAGTCTATCTAAATCAGAATACGGAGCACTACCACTACTACTACAGCTACTATTAGTACTATTACTACTAATTGGAAAAAAATAAACATATGATTATGGCATATTAATGTGTTTTGTTTTAAATATCTACAATATGTTAAATTGTTTATTTATATTTATTGACAACAATAAGCAAACAATAATCTCTAGTGGTCCACAGGCTCATCCTCTATAGTTGGTTGTTAAAGCTACTTTAAGTCATAAAAGTCCTATAAACATTATTTAACCATTAGTAGAAACACAAATAATACCATAACACAGAAATAACACATGGCAAAGACAAAGCATCTGTGGGTACTCAGAAAAAGCAAAAAAGAAGCACAATCCAGACATCAGGTATGATATGATAGCATAAGTAGATGGTCTGTCGACATGGGGTCTGACTTTTTAAAGAGTGTTAAAGAATTTTGTAACAAGACATGTAATCTGATGTTAGTAACATGTTTTCCTGCTCATGTTTGTGAGGTATTTTGGGACAAATGTTTTCATAAAAATGTTTTCAAAAAACATCATTTTCCTAATTCTCACATTTTCAGTGTCAACACTTGAGCAATTAAATAAAAAAAACATAAAAAGATGTATTATTGTGGGCTACTGTGCCTTCTAGTTATAACAACATCAAGGGTTCTCAACCTTTTCCACCTCAAATAGAAAACAAAAAAACAGTGAAAGTACACATGATCCTGTGTGTTTGTGTGTATGTGTGTGTGTGTGTGTGTGTGTGTGTGTGTGTGTGTGTGTGTGTGTGTGTGTGTGGTACTGAATTGCTGTAATTAACATCAGTTACTTTGAAGTTATTAGTTGAAATAGACATAGCATATACATACATATATATAGTAATGAATCACAAAAATAACACAACACTGCACAATCATGCATGCTATGTCTCTGTCAGATATGTAAATGATTACACTGACTCCATTTCATTTTCTGTAAATAGTACTAATACTTAGTGCTATTTGGTCTCGTATTTGCATAGGACATTAAAAAGATTTCTTCCATTCACATGCAGAGAGTTAGCTACAGTGTTATGGGCTGTAAACCTAACAGCATTAAGATACTGTCCACCCTATTTCACAATTTTGGTTCTTGCATCCTCTGATAATTTTTTGCTTCTTTTGACCATGCATTCATTATTTTCAACAAATACAAATTATTTTGTTGTGATGGTCCAGTACAATTTGTATTTGTATTTGTTGTAATTGCAACAGTGTTCTGGGTGAGGTGGTGTATTTGCTGAGTGCAGGAGTATCAGTATTTTTTGGCCATGACTGTATAACAAGGCTTTTCAACCAATCAGAGTGTACCGAAAGATTCACTGCAGAATAAATCAAAACCTCCACTCTCTGTGCTCATTTTAACTTAAAGCTAACTAAGTGGACACTCTAAGCGACAAGCACACACTGTCAGAGCACAGTAATTTGGACTCGGCTCTACAGAGACAGCTTTGTGGGATTCCTAATGGACAAGACGGAAAGCCTTCTGCCTTTCTGTATCCCCTGGGCAGTTCCCTTGACTTCGAATACGAATGTCTGCACACTTGCCAATTAGGCTAATTAGCAAATTATTTGCGCTTGCTTGATGCAACAGACGCACAGTGATATCTTGTGTAAATATGGCAATGTGAGGGCTTAATTGAGTAGACTGAGCGTGAACTGAGCATACACATCTGTGGTATAATAACGCAGGAGACTGTATAGAGCATCAAAAAAGCAGACATTCAGACAACTAAACTCGGAACAGACACGTGTAGCACTCTGAAAACTTTTGAAGTCTGCCGTGTCACATCTTGATAAGTTTAGGTTGTGTTATGACAGACCAAAGACATGTGGAATCAACGGCGGAGATGGATGCTTAGATCATTACATTTTGAACGGGAGAAAAAAATAAAGCTTGAGGCTTTTTTTGATTAGATACCGGATAATGTCAAAATAGGTTTGCTTCTCATCGCTGAAATGAGGTCTTTAGCCTATTGAGAATAGTTCCCTGTGTAAAATTACCCAGTTGAGAACAGTTTCTACATAAAATGACCATGTAGGGAACATATTCTGTGTGAAATGACCCAGTTGAGTTACATTACTGTGTTGTGTTACATTACTGAGTTCATAAAATTACTCTGCAATAACTAACTCTAAAAATTACTATATTTCCTGTGTAGAATTACTCATTTCTGAATATTACCTGCATACAATGACTGTGTTCAGAACAATCCCTGTGCATCATTGTTGATCTCCTGTGTATAGTTGTTCTGTGTGGAATAATTCCTGTGTAAAATTATTATGTCAAGAATAATCCCTGTGTAAAATTACTGTATTTAGAATATCTCCTGTGTAAAGTTACTCCATCTGAAATATATCCTGGGTACAATTACTCTGCTTAGATTGTTCCCCGTGTCCAAAATATTCAATTTTAGAGTAAAATTCCAGAATAATCCATGTGTAAAATCACTGTGTTCAGAATAATCTATGTGTAGAATCCTTTTCGCCAGAATAACTCTTATGTAAAGTTACTCTAACTGGGATATTACCTGTATAAAATATCTGTGTTGGGAATATTTCCCGTTTTCAAAATATGTAATGTGTAAAATGTTCATAATAACTCTTCCTGTGTAAAATGCTCACTGCTCAGAATATTTCCTATTTTCAAAACATTTAATGTGTAAAAGTACTGTATTCAGAACAATCTAAACATTTAAGATTATTAAGATTAAGTAAGACTATTCAAATCATATTATCTCCCATTGTAACACTAACTTGTTTTACTGTGTAAAAGTAAACTGTAAAATGTATTAACAGTTATTCAGAACATTAGTCAGAATAACTTACTGTGCAGAACATTTCCTGTTCAAAAATACTCAGAAATAAACTAAATAAATAGTTCATAATATTTCTAACCATAAAATAACTGTTTGGAACTTTGCGTTCTGAGTATCATAACCTGTTTATAACATGTTTTTTTTTTTTCTGTGTAAAACTAACCTGAGGAAGTACTCAGGTAATAATATTTCATCTGCAATAATACTCTGTTCAGAGTATTTTCTGTGTAAAATCGCATGGTTCAGAATATCTCTTATGTAAAAATACTCTGTTCAGAGTATTTTCTGTGTAAAATCGCATGGTTCAGAATATCTCTTATGTAAAAATACTCTGTTCAGAATATTTTCTGTGTCAAATTAGTAAAAATAAGCATATACAGTTTCATAAAGTCAAGCAACATTAATAAGCAGCTAGTCCCACAATGCATATTAACCATGTTTTGAAAACATCTGCATGCTGTTTTACATAAGGTTACAGGACATATGAAAGCTTGCTTGACCCTTCCATGTTGCAGCGCACATGTCCTAATTTCCACTGCTCTAATTGTGTTTCTGCATGCCCGGGCACAATTAATGATGGAGGCCTGTTCATTTTTTCCTATTACGCTGATTGATGCTACCGTTGATCTGTCTCCCACTGGGACTCTGTATGTGCTGTAATTTTAGTCATCCAGTGAGGAGTCAGAGACCCAGTCAAGCTCTGGCCTATTTAATCACTGGATCTAGACTGTTATTGATGGCTTCTGCAGTTATAGCTCGGTTCCACTGGAGGTATATCTATCACCCTCTGGCTAAAAAACAGGTGTTCTTGTGGAAATTCTACATAGATTAGCCTCTAACTTTGCTAGAGTTGCTGTTGGAAATTAATGTGGTTCTGTAGCAATATAAGCATTGTGCCAGGTCTGTACTTGCCAGAAGGGAAGTGACAAGGAAAAGATAGGGCTTTGGGACCAGGTAATGCTGATATATGTGGCCCTGTTAAATTAACTACCCTTGAAACACAAAATGACAGGTTGGACAAATTTGACAGCGCATTTGCTTAGGACAGACATTTTTTCCCTCCTACCTCTGTTGGGAAAACATCAGGTAGGATTAAATGAATGGTTAGCAGTTAAGCATTCCTTCACTATTTAAGGCCTTTCAAAATGTGTTTGCCTAATCAATCTCATGTCTGGTTCTTTTCACGCTTTCCTGTAATCTGTCCGAATTCAGGGCAAGAGACTGTGAGGCCGAAGCTCATCCATCCCCTGTCGTGGTTGATGCTCCTGGACCGCAGGGTTCCTCATAAGTGTCGACGTTGACGTATTGCACCACTGGGTGAGCCCAACCTGTGGCAATTTATCAGCCCAATGACGTGCTCAATTTTAAAAGCTCCGAGCTGTCACAAAGTGGGCTTCATAGCTTCCCCACTTGCGTCGATAAATCACCAGTCGGGGCAAGGACCCACCACCAACATTATGTGACTGCCAACAGAGAGGCTAAGGAAGGCTTGCTAATGGCTGCTGAGGGACAAAAATGGGGAAGAAAAGAATGCATTTAAATAATGCATTTCTAATAGAAATCCCGAAAAGTGCATTTGCATAATCGTTTACTCTCTGAGAAAAAGCACGAGGTAGAACCTTGTCAGAATCCCATCAGTTCCAGCACTGGAGAGACACAGAATTTTACACTTGATTCATCTGTAGATCACCTAATAAAGGCTTGATAATTAGCTGATTGGTTAAATGTGATATTTTAGAAAATGGGGGAAATGATGAACTCTACAGGAAGGTACATTAAATGCCCAGACCTATGTTTCCTCCACTGAACTCATCCACTGAAAGATGAGCCTTATTTAAGAGAGCAAGGGCAGGAATACAAGGAAGAAAAAGCAGCATAAAGCAAGCCAGAATAAAGCATAGGTTTCATCTGGACTGTCATGTATGAACACTTCATGATTTGTATTCAGACAAGGAGTGCAGCACATAAGAAACATCTGCTGAGCTTTAGCCTTCAAATGTTAAACCATCTCCTTTTTCTGCCTTAGGTAAGCCTTCTGAACAGCTGGGCTCCTATGAAGTCAGAACCCTCTTTATTCTTTAAAAATGACAGTGGGGCTCATCTGGCAACATTTCTCAAAGACAGGTCTGACAGAATGACTAGAGATAGTTGAATACAGAGAGTCAAATATTCAGGCCTTTTTGTGGACCACCTCAAAATGGTATTCCTCAACCCATATCGATGCCATCTGACAGTCTGGGCCAAGTTTGAAAGGTTTAAAGATTCATGTGCTCATCACTGCGCTGGGCACACTAAGCCCAGCTATTAACAACAGTTGGAAAATGGACCTTTTTCTTCTGAGAACCAAAGCCTTAGCAGTGTTCAATCCAACACGCTGCTTAAGTAGGACGCAGATTTTAACTTTTTGTCCGGCACTTAGTAACCTCGCTGCTAAATGGCAGCAAATGTACATTATTAAAGAAGCCACTTTGCATTCATGATATCACAGCTTTGAGCTGTGGTGTTTGGATGGGCCCTGAAAACACAAAATGTCTGCATTAGCCAGGCAGATGGTGGGATTAGCTTGACTTGTGGCTCCAATTAGTAACAGGAGGATGCAATTGCAGCTTGCTCAGAGGTGACTATCAACAGCCTTCGTTTGATTAAATCTAGACTCAAACAGCCAGCAAATGGCGAGAAACATCTGAGTGATTTCTGGGGTTGATTTTATTTATTTATATATATACAGTATATTTATTTATTTATTTATTTATTTATTTTTTACGGTGTTTCACTGGCATGCAATTCAATTAGCAAAGCGGTGCTCGTGTTTTACTAATTTGCAGAGAGATGTGGACACTCACTTCATTAGTGGGCCTCATGAGTTTCTGCCAAAGTGCCAGTGGAATACGTTTGGTTTAACCAGATAATGGAAAGAGATAACCTGGCATAAATGGGTTCTGTATTAGATTAATTAAACAGTAATACAGTTTTCACGACTTCACAATAGTCCCTCGGCAATTAGATTCAGGTGCTAGATTAACTGCTAAGGTGACAAAATAATAATTGCAATCTATTAAAGCAATCAAAATTATTGTATTCAACCTTGGGGAAATGTTACAGATGATGCAAAGGAAAAGGTGAATGTAGCGCCTAATAAAATAAGGTCATATAGAAGGAGCTATGTAAAATGTGTACAATGCAGCTGTAGTAAATAACACCACAGAGAAAGAGAAAGAGAAAGAGAGAGAGAGCAGTTTATAGAATTATGGAAATGAGCAAGCAAGCGCTATTGTTCCAGTGTCCCTGGCCATTACCATAATTCAGTTTTATGCCGTCTAATTAAGTTAGCCATGAATTCCTGATGCATTTATGTACAGAGCTGTAAATCATCTTGAATTGCATGCAGCCAACAAGTTGTAGCAATATGCCAATAACTGTTTCCTTTCTTTCATACTTTTTTCTAGTGAGAACATGCCGCCTCAGACAAGAAATAGAATGGTACATCAACTGAATTTTATCTGAGTTACCATTTTTCGGGGGTGGGGGGGTTCCTATACTAACACCTTACATATTGTGAAATACAAATGTTTTAAAATACTCTTAAAAGCTCCAGCCCTCTTAAAATTATGAGGGTGTATCAAAATGCAGAATGATTGACAGCATCACCATGGCAATGTAAACAGCCCCGTGTTGGTAGCAATGCTGTTGTTGTAAAAGACAAAAAAAGTGTATCTAATATGTAAGATGTAAGTGTGCAGACAAGATAAGATCATAGGTATTAAAATTATTATTGTATTATTAATCTTTATCTTAATTGTAGGCCAAACATGTGGGGTGTTTTAGTAGTTTGACATACTTTTATTTACTTACAGATATTTATTGCTATTTTCAGGAGATCATAGGTTGCACAAAAATGTCTTCATTTGAGATGTAAAAAAATATTTGTTGACAATTTTCTTTATCAAAAATATATTTTGAATTCTGAATTTTTGCTGTTTTCCAAACTTAAATAACTGACAATACTGATAATTATCATTACACAGTGATACGGCAAGTTTGTAGTTTGTTATGATATATGAAAAATGTGTATAACTGCCCACAGGTCTCAGGTTATATATATATATATCTCCATGCTGTCTTAGCGAATAAAAATGGAAATACATTACAGGAGTATATGATAAACATGGAGCTTAAACTAGCATATGGGGCTTAAATGAGCTGATTTTGCATGCAAGTGCAAAGAATGGAGAGGTCTGTCATTTTAGACAGAATCTAAAAAAAATGTAATTGTATGATTTTTAAAATTTGCATTTTATTGCCTGAAATAACTACAGAACTACAAAGGGGGGCCTTGTCAATGACCTGAAGAGAGCTGGAATCCCAAAAATTACTGTTAGTAACATCACGGATTTAAATCTTGCAGGGCACACAAGGTTCTCTTCACAAGGTTCTTGCTGTTTTTTACTTAAACGTTGTTTTCTGGGGGAAGTAGGTTGAATTCATTAAAGCTGTATTTCATTTGAAGCTTAGCAAAGGCGTTGAACATATGGGAAGGCGTTCTCTTTATTGAAGTAGGTGACAAACATATTGCTAACTCTGATTTGTTCTCTGGGTGATCTGATGTCAGATGGGCCCAATTTAGTGTTGGAGCTTTGCTGAAACAAAGGGATTTGAATGATAGGTGACTCCCAACTCCTAAGTTCATCTCCAAAGTATTGGATGGAGCAGCATTATTCACCGAGAACATAGTTTTCAAATAAATTCCTGGCAGTTATTTCAATTAAACCTTACAGTTAGAGGCAGATTCTATTTCAATTTCCCTTAACTCATCCTCTTTCTGCATATATGCATAAATGAATGCACTCTGTACAGGGAGAATGTGATTCATATACATAATCATATAAGAGGGAATATAAGAGAGATTTAGAGGTCCTGACAAGTTTAAACTCCCGGCATAGCCTCTGTTTTAACTCTCTTTTGATTGTCACATCAAACCTGGAACGGAGGAGGTTCAGGTAAGATCAGAGACTGCACAGACTGTCAGACTGTAGCTCCAGGGTATGGTGGGCTTTGGTGCTTCTATTGGCCAAATGGAGCAGTTAGAGGTTGCTAAAGACAGTTGTGACTCAATTCACTAATTATGGATACCATAAGTTAGACCACTGATTATTATTCAGTGCACGTAAATTGATTTCTCCACTTCTGCATGATAATGATAATAATCCCAGAACACACACAGGCCCACAACGTGAATACTCCAGTACCTTTAAAATTTAATATTTAATTCCTGAACCTGTCATTATATTGTCATTGGTCTAAAACTGATATTACAGTGGATATATTTCAAAGATTAAATTTGAGCTGTCTAGATACTTTTCGGAAACCATTCATCAAACTACTAGTAGCGTGAAGATAATAAGGAAAAAAATCAATTTAATTTTACATAGTAAAAAAAAAAATCTACCCAGTTATATTTTTTATTACATGCATTCTTTATACATTTATATCAGAATCAAAAGAAATCAAAATCAGCATTTTCTATTATTTTATTAAAATCAATAGTTTCTCAATATGGACAGAAAGACTTTATGGTTTATGGTTAAGTTTCATGTTTTATTCAACAGTACAAAGAAAGAGTCCTTCTTGACTCATTGTAGACATACTGATGTATTGATTTGATTTATCTAATCAGCATTGAGTCTTATGAAAAAAGAAAACCCTCAAATGTAAATGTACACTCGGGCCTACTGTGCTTGCACACAGGAATCTGTCCTCCGTATTTGAACCATCTATGCAGTGAAACACACATACAAACTAGTGAATTCACACATTAGGGGGCAGTGAGCACACATGTCCAGGGTGGTAGGCAGCCCTATACTTGACACCTGCTGGGCAGTTTAGTGTTTTGCTCAAGGTCACTTCAGTCATGGGACACAGGAAGTGAAACTGGCACAAGGCAGGTTGCCTAGCCATCGGACCACAGCTGCCCCACTGCCGTAGAGCACTGTCCCACTGCACTAGAGCAGTTTTCTCCACGAGTCTCAGTTTTGGAAATCTCCTATTGATTAATTGGTTAATTGGTGTTACAGACAAAAAAAATATTTCACAGTGTATTTATGAACTTACAGTTAAGCATTGATGCACTAAAATCAAAATGTATTTCTTATTTCAAGATTAATATTTCACATATAATTTGAGCTGAAAGTATAAATCTTTCTCCTCAATACTCCCAGCCATAGCATAGCTACAAATCCATCACTATCACCACTATTTTACAGAGAAAGGATAATGAGCTAAAATTGGCTTTAATAAAGAGAGAATTAGAAATATATACCATGTAAATATACTGTGACATCACTTCAGTTCAGCTTGACTTATATCCAGACATGTGGTAGTTTACTGTCTTACCATTTGGTCTTGGTAACACACCAGTGACCTTCAAATGCCTGATGGACTATCAAGTGATTTAAGGCAGACAGGTCAGTCAGACCTGTCTGATTACATTATTACCTTTTAAACACACAATGTACTTAAACTGTTCACTAAAAAATAAGCAACTTCGCTTCAGTGTTAATTAACAACACAAAGATTGGGCTGGATCAGTATCCCTAGTTGAGTATGAAGAGAGATTAGCCTAAGAACTCCTGACAAAATTTATGGATTATCATTAACACATTTGTCAAGAGTTTTGAGGCTGATCTCTCTCCATAATTGAGTGCCTTAGAATAAAAAAAAATTTGTTAAAGATGTTTAATATTTAATTAGACATATAGACACTGTTTACGACAACAAACAACAAATTGTGTCCTCTTCACAAGGGCTTCCAAACTTAAAAATACTTTACAATATTATATTAAACTATATTTTGGCTAAATTTATTCAATTTCACAGAAAGTTACTATTATAATTAATGAACTCATTCATTTTTCTTCCTTTGAACTACTTATGAGTGTTTATTGTTATTGTGCAAAATTTTAATTATTTAAATAATTAATGGCATACTAATTCTGTCATTACTATGTTAAGCATACACATAGTAACAACAAATGAGCCTTCTTGTATCCATTAAGAGCCCATAAATATTCCTAAAAGGTGGGCAGGCTTGGCATGGGAAGCATGTTAAACTATACGGATGGCCACGCTTTGCCTTGCAGGAAGTAAGGTATATATATATATATATATATATATATATATATATATATATATATATATAGAGAGAGAGAGAGAGAGAGAGAGAGAGAGAGAGAGAGAGAAATTGAGTGACAAAGAAGGAGAGAGATTGAGGGAAAGAAAGAGAGAGAAAGCTGACATGGGTATGTGAGGGGCAGGGAACACTGCTACAGATACAAGCCATCTGGAGAAGCACTGGAGTGAGAAATGTAGTGCTGAGAGAGAGAGACGACTCTACCGTAAGTCCAGACTTAACAGTACAGGTAAACACACACTCATACATACACATACACGCACACACACACACACACACACACACACTCACACTCACACTCACACAAACTTTCAAGCTGGAGAAGGGATCACCGCAGGACACTCTGCCACAGACTTTAACTTCAGTGGAAGTCAGCGCAAAAATAATTTAATCCAGCTCAGCTTGTAGCCTTTCTTTGTATTCATTCATCTTGAAAATAAGACAGAATTTAAATGTACAGCTGGATGATTATTTCAGAAAGTGAAAATGACAGAATTAGAGATAGAAGGTTTTGCAATACACTGACAATATATAAACATATATATGCAGCACTACCTGCAACCAAAATAGAGCTGACTATTTGAGGCATGGTCTCTTAAGTGCAGCTCAACTTGTATCCACTCCCACGTATTGATGACACACTGGATAGGCTAGCTGGGTTGACCTGGTTCAGGTATTACCAAACATGGCTTTTTCCAACTGCTAGGGAGAAGACCACATTCATGCTAGATACAGCACTGTGGGAGTTTACTGTCTTACTGTTCAGTTCACTTTAACATGCCAGCTACCTTCAAGTGCCTTGTGAAGCGGGTCCTGTTCCTGTGGTCTACCTAGATGATGTGCTTGTGCATATGCCAGATTTTGACAGTGCACTTGATAACCTAGATGTTGTTTCTCTGCAATTTGGGTGACTAATTTCCAGCTGCAGGGAAATGCACTCAATGGAGGGCAAATATTTGGGGTCATGTCATGAGCAGGACCAGGATATGAACCGAGCCAAAACCAATGGGTTTGGGGTTGGCCCAACTGAGAAGTATCAAAGAGCTGTGGAGCTTTCCCCAAATGGCTACACAGAAACCTGGGGGGAACTTTGATTCTGTGGTAATGACCATGGTGACTGCCGAGCATCAGCATGCCTGGGACAAACATCTGCCGCTGTTTCTGCTTGCTTGCCACTCAGTCATGCAGGAACCAGTGGGCTTCATGCCAGCTATGCTATTGTTCAGGCATGAGCTTAGAATACCGGCAGCTCTGCTAGATCCTAACACAAAAGTCTGGTTTTACAACCCAAGACATAAAGGGGTATCTATCCTGCAGGTGGGGCAGTGTATGTTGATGCACCGTATGTGCCATAAAGCCTATTACGGCACTTTTCCATGGTACCTGGTACCATGGGACTGCATGGTACCTATACTTCTCCACTTGACTACATTCTGCATTTTTTTGTTTTTCCATTAGTCGAATTTGGAGTCTTGTCCCTGGACGTAGAACATTCTTTTATTTTCAAACCTGCACACTGGTGGTTCCAAGCAAGCTGAGTGGGAATAAAATGTGACATGTAAACCTTGCAGAGCACTGATTGTCCAGAGCATAGCAGACATTGTGACATAGTGTATATGCTGTTTATATTGCCATGTCATATCCTGAAGCTTCCAATATGATGATACTTTTTGTTCTTAAGGGACCCTAATAAGCCCCTGAGAGGTTCATATTAACTTTCTTATGCAGTAACTTTAAATTGTATTCATAGCATGATATATACTTGATATCTGGCTAAACATTACTTTTAAGTACCACCCTGATTTTTTAACACATTGAAACCTATGGACATACTGTATAATCTTCATTTTAATTATATTGGGAGATGGAGGTGATATATAAATTAAGAAATATCTTTTGTAAATCATTTGCAAAGTGGATTGAATAGAAATACAAATTTATTTTGAGGAAAAAAAGTTAGGACACCCTATGCCCTAATAGATGGTGTTTCCTCATTTGGCTGAAATAATGTCAATTAGATGTTTCCTATAACTGTCTACAAATCTCTTCCCACACCTCAATGCAGAATACTTTTAGCTTTTCAGCATCAGTGTTGACAGAAATAGTCTTAAACTTTCCTTAAGCCCCCTCTGATACACTAAATATTTTATAGTCATTTCTATGATGGAGAGCCCTTTAGGCTCTGCTGCAGCAAAGCAGCCCCAAACCATGGCACTTCCACCACCATGCTTCACAGTGGATATGAGAACTTTACTGATTAAATACACTCTTGCACTTCTTTTTATTCCCAGGTGAATTATGAAATTATTAATTATAATTATTAATAAATATTAAAATTTAAAAAGTATATCTTTTGGACCCCACTTATCTGAAATAACTGAGTGCCACTTTTGTTTCAGGAATGTCAAGAAGTGAAAAAGGTACCAACTAACACTCCAAGCCAAAACTGTAACATTTCAAGTGACAGAAGACACTTAACTGTACTGTAAAAAGTTTTTTTTCCAAGTATTTTTGGATGATTTGTAACGGTCCATGTATCATAACCTGTACAATGCAAATGCATGTTCAAATGGAACATCTGGAGTTACAAGGTTCACATTTAACAGCAAAAAGGAGGAGTGCGTCCCCCATATCATAGCTTGCAAGGTTTCCTCTTTAAAATAGCGCGTCTATCGTTGGCAGCCATGCACATCTCACATCGGGCCTGCTCTGTATGGCTAATCAGAGTGGCGGTGAATAAAACGTGTCATTCCAGGATTAAACAACAGGAGCTGATCCCAAAGCCTCAGCCTTAACTCGCGCAAATCCACCAGCTCCTATTAGACATGGAACAAATTACACCCGCTAATCTCCTCTAGTCTCTCCAGCTCCGAGGACTCATCTACAGATAGCTACAGCAGAGGAGGTACCACGATTCTTACTGCCAGCATCAAGGCCAACTCTAATTCCATAGTGCTCTCTCTGCAAGCATTGCCAATAACAAATGTTGGAACTGGCAAGTCACGAAGTACCTTTTCCCATTCCCACATTCTTTTTGTTGCAAATGGCGTTCCCATGGCATTGCGACTGGTGTTTCTTCTGTAGCTTCAATGATTGTGTGAGAAATAATTAGCAGCATACATTTGCATCATTAGCAGAGATTAGCTCAAACAGTGTTTGCAGATGGACAAGAAGGAAGGGAAAGGCTAGGCTTACAGCAAGGTGGTCATTCTAGGCCTTGCTACCACATCTTCCCTTGAGGGATACGTTCCATTTTATGGGAAGAAAAAAATGCCAAGCAATTGAATACGAGAACAAACTGTAGAGGAACAAAGTTTATGTCCCTGAACAATCTTTTTGTAGTTTAGCTTATGTAGAAATATATCAATCAAAATGTGATATAATGAATTCAAAGACTTGTACAAAAACCTTGCATTAATCTTTTAGGAATTGCAACCAGTTTTACATTCGACATTACAGCCAGTTTTTACTCGGGTTTAAATAATTTGCTGTCAGTAAAGGTAAACTGACTGTCTGAAGTGTTGCACTCAATGGCATCAACAAATGCTGAGCTTGTTTGTTCTCCTTTTCGTCTATAATTAAACCGCTGTATACAATATAATCTCAGGGAGAGACGTCCTTATAAATTGATTGTTCCACTCCAAAAATATAACCTTTTAAGTTGGCTTTTCATCAAGCCACAGGTAGCACTGTTGAGTAAAATACTCAAAACACACACACACACACACACACACACACAATGGCAAGGGGAGATAAACTTTGGGGAAAAACTGCTGTTTATGAACATTTTGGAACGTAAGTATATGAACAGACAGAAATTAAAGGAGAAATGGTAAATTAACCTTGAGAACCCTAGAACATGGGATTTTTTTTAGCTGTTGTATCAGTGAGCTGGATTGTCCACTGATAATTTATCATCAGTGATGATGCCACCATGGTTAGATAAGGTTATAGTAGATTAAAGTGTGGCTCTCCAGTTCTAAAAGTTAAGGTGAAAGTTAAATTTCGGTTTGGATTAGGTCTTGGTGTACATAAACTTTTACGACCCAAGATCCACACTTTTCGGGCAGCTACATGGTGCTTTCTAGGCTTAACTGACACATAACAAAATACAAAACTTACCCTATCAAACCATGGCAATGTCATCATTGTGTGATGATTATTCCAGCTCAGAAAACAGCTACATTCCAATTTTAAATAAATTCCAATTTAAAGGTCATAGCAGCTTTCAAGTGTATATTTAGTGATCCAGTGCTCCTCCCATGTGTATATGCTCAACCTGCATACAGACTCCAACTGATCAACGAGAGGGGGGAGGAATGATAATGTCACCGACCTAGATATTGGATTACAGAGGAAAATGAGAAGGGAGGAGTTAAATAACTCCGTGAGAAGGGATAATAATGATACATGCATACATAACAATTCAAAATGTTTTTTATTTTCTTTGGGCTAGTTTCAAGTATCAAAAACGTATTATAAATATCCCTGGCAATTGAATTATTATGAACAACTGATTATCAAAATGATGCATTATGAGATATATAATATCAGTTTTCAGCTCAAAACAATGATCAGATTCCATCAAGTTTTCCAAGGAAAAAACACCCTAAACAATGAATGTATAAGCACATTTTTATCAAAACAAAAGGTCAAATTTTGTGCAAATATCTAAAGCTGAAACATCTCAAATGAAGACAAATTTGAGTAACTTGTTACAGCTGGCATGCAGGAGGAGCTCTGGTCTGGTGGTTAGGGAACCAGCCTTGTGACTGGAAGGTTGCAGGTTTGAGTCCCTGAACTGGCAGGGCATTTGAGCAAGGCAGTGAACTCCCCAGCAGCTCCCGGGATGCTGAGAATAGGACTGTGAATTCACTAGTGTGTATCACTGGGTAAAATGTGATGTGGATGGGTAAAATGCAGAGGTCTAATCCCTCTATGTGAATAACACAGTGGGTCAAATGAGTATAATTACTTAATTATGTGTATATGTCTGGTTTAAGATAGTTTTAGGTAGATGATGGTGTCGGTTAAAGTTAAAGCTTATCTTAAGAGGCGTATATTAATGGTTGGCTTATGTTGACATGTAGTTTAAGTTTGGTTAGGTGGAGATGTAGGTGTAGGTTTAGATGGAGATTAAGGAGTAGCTTCAGGTTAGCTTTAGGTGTAGATGGAGGTGGAGGTTAAGGGTGGATTAAGATTAGATTTAGATGTAGATTACAGTGCAGGTTAGGTTAAAATTAGGTTAAAGTTAGATTGCTCAGCAACTAGTAGGCTAGATCAAATAGGTTGTGTGACTTACAAACCGCCAGCATGTATATGTTATAAAAATGATTTGTTATGAATTAGTTTATATAAAATGAACAAGAATGTATGAAATCTTTTTTCATCTTGATCCAAAGAAAACATGCCATAATTGAATGTGTCTAAGAAATAAGTAGCCAGCATTAACAGCAACTGTGATTATAAACAGAGTGCATTTGTTTCCCTTAGCTTGGAGAGTCCAAAAGTGTTACAGAAACATCCAGTGTGACTCTTAGGATCCTATATCAGTTTAAGAAAACTCTTAGAACCATACAAACATGTCTGTTTTTAAGAGCATACCTCTTGCAAGACCTGAAAAACACCTTTATGCTTGAGGATGTGTTTCAGGAACCTTTAAGAAATATGTTCTGGAGATGTATTACAGATGATATATACCAGGACTAACTCAGAAATGCCTTTCAAACAAAACCTTGAACTTAATATCCATTTAAACTTATCCTTCCCAACAAGCAATCACAACTTATGTCAGGTGATTTTCCATTTTTTCAGCTCCCATTTTCCGAGACCAAGCATTTCATTTCCGAGCCTGCTTTCCCAGGCGACTAATACCCATAATCCTGAGGGCAGCAGGGAGAGTGGGCTTATCCAGATGTGGTAGCACCTGTTCAGAGTGATCCTAGCAAACCTCCAGCAACACTCTGGTAGCAGAAAATTATCCTCCAGAATTTTTTTGGTGCCCTTCAAGTGCTTTGGATCTGGGTGTCAATCATTTTTTATTTTATTTTTTTTAAAATATGGGTACAGCACACATTTCCCTGCTCAGCTGTGCATTTATATAACAACATAAAAGGAGTCACCTTGCTATATTTTGACATCTATTTCAATTGTACACTTTAATTAAATCTCTTAGAGAAGTTTTGCAGTAATACAGGGATAATCAATTGACAGTTTTGCCTTCATTTCATAATGAATACTAAAATATACATAATAATAAAGGTATAAGGGTTTTCACCATCTTAACATATTTTGTCAAAAATATATTTTTTAATTATGTTGAGATGATGTTTATATACTTTAAAGCATGTAACCAGTTTGTTTATGGTACCAAGGAGTGCCTTCACTAACCCCACCCCAACTTACTGACAGTCCTGGGGATGAAACCAGTGAAATTATGGTCCTCAGTCCATTTTTCATCCATAGATGCCAAGGAAGCTAAGCCACAGTCAGAGTGTGTGACCATTGCCCCACTGGCTCACTGTTTCTTTTGTTTGTTTTTTTTACTTTTATGGTTCTTTGTTGTGTTCTTTGTTGTGTCTCATTGTTCAATGGAGGGTAGCTTGCCTCAAAGTCCTGTAATGGGTCCAAAAGTCTTAACCTGCAAACATTGCAAAGTGAATCCAACCATTTTATATAAGTGAATCCAACCTATAAGTGAATCCTATAAGTGAATCCAACCATTGTTCATTATAGTACAAACCAAATTTTAACCCTTTCTTACCTGTTATATTGGTTTGCACCAAACTGAAGTCTAAAGTCTTAAGGCAAAGCACAAAATGTGTAGGAATCTGACACTGCAGGAGTGGGATTACCTATCCCTGCTTAAATTCTGCAAATTGTGAGATGGAAACTCAATGAGCTTTGTTGAGTTTTGGGTGCACATGATCCTCTCACTAGTTCACCAGTTGTCCTTCATTACACTTTTGGCACTTTTGGCATTCACTGACCGCTGCATACTGCGAACACCCAACAAATCCTGCCTAATGTTTCGGAGATGTTTACAGTAGAGTGATCTAGACATCACTATGTGGCCTGTGTCAAAGCCGTAAGCTTGCCCATTTTCCTGCATTTAACAAATCACCTTCAAGAACTTTCCTCAAACGTACAATTGCTGTTTCATGTTTCCCACCCCTTGACAGATGGATATGTAGATGAGGATAATTAACGTTTCACTTCACTTGTGATCTTTTGTGTCTGATCAATGTATGTTTTGTTATTACTGATATTATAGTGTACTTCAATTACCCACACTTTAAACAGACACATTTGATCAGTACAGCCTAGATATGTCAGGTATTTAGATACTATAAAAAGATTGAATAACGAAACACTCTGTGGAATTTGCATTTACTTATTATCATTCATTTATTATAAAACAATCCTTTATTAGTCTTGCAGTGGGGAAATTCACAAAGTTACAGCAGCAAATGGATCGCAAGCCACTCACTACAAGAGTAGATCAAGTATAGTATTTACAGTATAGTACATATAGGGCATTGTAAATCTTTTGCCCAAACCCTGTGCAATTGCACAATATTTCTTATTGCTCTACACTAATTTCACATTCCAATTAGTCCAAATAACTCTAGGAAAGATAAGCTCCAAACCAACCCAATCTCATGATTTCTACTTCAAAAGACATCAGTGTATTTTAACCTATGAGTTCCTCATAAACGGCAGACAAGGAACTGGTGACCAAAAGAGTCCAATTTGTTTGTGATTTATGCATAGTTCTGAGCTTTTGTAATGCAAATGGTGGTTCCACTGTCCAAGCTCGCTAGCGATCATCTTTGGCCCCCTGGGCTCATTACCTTTATGGTGATTGGATGGAAGATTCGTGGAATGTGCGCTGGATATTTATAGCGACATGTACAGTGCACTGCGCTGGTCCACAATAAGAGATCTCATCAAAGAAGATATGGTTCATTACAGCACAGCAAAATATGCTTTAAGGGCTCCAACAAATATTGGGTGGCATTTGAGTGATTGCATTTGACATGGCTATATGCATGCTGGCTCGAAATATAGGCCAAAAAATTATGTTGGGCTTTTTCAGGAATAAAAGAAGAAGAAGAAGAAGGAAAAACAGACTCAGCCCCACTGACATTCTCCTTAGGCAAGGATTCGGCAATATAATCCTCCTCTCTCAGACAGATTATGAGTAAGCCAATACTGGCTGGACGCGGCACTGGGGCAAAAAACATGGAATAAATCAGAGATATATCACCCAAGTGCACTGCCACCGAGAAGCCAAGAAAAGCGTATATGGGAAACAAATGGTCAGAACCGACTGGGCAATGAGTAGATCTATTATTATACAACCAATACTGAAAAGCTGTTCCAGCTGTAAGGACAGAAATATTGAAGGAGCAACATGCCTGAATCTTCACCTCCTTCCAACTCAACATCATGTAAAGTTCTGTAAAGTTCAAGTTCACTGCACAGTTTTCACAACTCACTATCAACCTATCACCTCCCTTTAACCTTTAGAACGCTAGGCCGATTCTGTCTCCATCAAGACAGAAGCGGGCCATTCTGAGTAACTCCATTACAGTCTGGCATGAGACTGCATGCATTTATTGCTGTCAGTTGGTTCCTTCTGGGTGCAAATTGTTGTTAGATGATGAGTGTATTTTTGGCTTGCTCAATTTAGCATGTATTTGTCAGTAGTTCAAGTGTAGAACAGCAGCACACATTAGCACTCAAGAATCAGTATAGAATGTTTAGAGAGAGTATGAGAATATAGAAAAGTGTTCTTTATGTATGCCATTGTCTAACTCACAACCCATTATTTAATGCTGAATGAAAATATTCAGCCAGCCAATATCCACCGGCGAAATGTCTATATAAAACCCAACAGGATCTCTTTTAGTCATGGCTGTAGACTATTTGTGGGTGTAGAATGGTGACACCATGCTGCACCCGATTGTGTAAGTAAATGTCAAACTTGTCTATGGCTCCTGTGCATATTGTGATGTCAAGCAGGGAGGACAGAGAGGGGGAGAGGGAGAGGGACAGAGAGAGAGAGAGAGAGAGAGAGAGAGAAACAGAACACAGGATGTTAAGGTGTGAAGGCTCTGTCACTCAATCCCTGGGAGAGCATCCTGGAACCTATGGCTTGTCCTTTCAGTCACGGCACTGAAAAATTCAGCCAGATGAGGTGGAAACTATTCCAGTATTAAAGTGAACACCAATATGATGTTGTGTTGTGTTGTGGATTTGACCAAATTTTAGATGCTGTTCTGTTGTGTGTGCTGAAGGTAGAAATACTAGCAGCATTTTTACTGCCTGAAAACTAGAGCAGAATGTGCAATAATGCGAAGAAGGTAACAGAGCGCAAAAGCTCACATTTACTCAGTAAAAGGATGAGAGCTTTTTCTTGTAAGCTCTCTATGGTTTTATGAGGTTAAAGTTAGAATCTCGAACAATAGTTGAATAATGGGTGTTCCGTGCATGGACGTTGTCTCCTCCTTCAAAGAAAATCTGGCATAACTGATAGGATTGAGTAGCATAGGCCAATTTTGTGGGATGTTTCTGTGCTTTGACATACTTTTATTCACCAAATAAATGTAAAATATATTTATGGGAGACAGTCCCACATGACAGATATTGTTATTTTCAGGAGATCCTTGGCTACTCAATCTTGTATTCATTGGAGACGGAAAAATGAACAGAATTGAAATATTTGTATGAATTGACCATGTTTTGATCAAACATTTATGTTGGTGTTTATTTTGCTTATAAGGACTGAAAAGCACTTTACATCTCAGAAGTCCTATATTATAAATTCTCACCTTTTTTCCATGTGAAATGAAGACATATTTGACTAACCTATATTTACTGTATATCTCCTATAAAGACGAGCTAATTTTCTGGTGAATAAAAGTGTGTCAAATTACAAAAACATCCCACAAAATTAGCCCAGGGTTCTAAAGGTTAGGGGTTAATCAGTTTACCTCTCTTGACCTCAAACATAGTTCACTGGCTATGACATTTTGCGATCTGCAGGTTGCTCCATCAGCTTTATACTGAAGATGATATATTGCTATAAAGACTGTTGGTAATTTGAAATTCTATTTTAGCCTGTAAATTAAGTAAGCAAATTCCACACCACATTGTAAGAATATCTTTTAATTACATATTATGTGGGCAATTTGTAGGCAGTGGCAGGAGTCAAAGTGGCAAAGTTTATCACTAGCACTTCAGGTATAATTCTACCTGTATTATAAGCTTTCACAGAGCAGCAGTACCTGACTGGATTTACTTTAAAATAGAATGAATTGAAATAAATGATTGTAGCCTTGTATAAAAAAAAGGAAATGGGAGGAAAGAAGTGTTCACTAAGCGGCAGTCAATTGCTCTTTCCTTTTTAGCTTTGTAATCTCTCTCTCTCTCTCTCTGTGGGGGTGTTTCTCTTTCTCTCTCTCGCTCTCTCTTTCTATATATATATATATATATATATATATATATATATATATATATATATATATACTCGTACTCGCACTCTGTGACAGCTATTGTCTAAAGGGCCAAAGGCTAAGTGACAGCTCCCACCTTTAAGAGCACTGGTTAAGTAATAACAATAAAAAAAAAAAAAATAGAAAGAAAAAAGAAAGAAAAGAAAGAAAGGTCAGCACAGAGATGAAATATCAAAGGGCTTGGTGGAGATGTGAATTCTAAACACTCTCCGCAGACAGGAATGAATCCAGTAAGGGCAGGGAGGGCAACTCTCAGCCCCTTCAGCACAACCTTCGGGGAATATGCCTCATATTAGCCCCTGAGTAACTCTAATATGAGGAGGATAAAGGAAGGAAAGACATTTCAGGGCCAGGAATGCTGTGCTGGAATAAATATCAAGAGCATTTTAAGTGCCTATCATGGCATTAAATCCAGGGTAATTACTTCAAGGAAAAAAAATAAAGTACGTCGTGCTACAGTGCTTTCTGGAGCCTCATGTTGGAGTGTCGTGAGGAAAGCAACAACATAAGCAGCTGCACTACTTTTCAGTCAGACAAGGGCACATGGTGATGGCGGTAGCAAAAAGTGTCAACTAGCAATGTGTAGTAAAGCAGAATAGAACGATAAATGAGCAGCTGAAGTCTTTAATAAAAGAATAAAAACACATATAACACAAATCATTTCACTGAAGAACTCAGACACCCTTTTGTCATTTGTTTACACATCCTCTGATGCTACTCATTCACACCTTTTTAACCCACAATGCACCATGTGTTTAAACTTCACAATACAGGCACTGCGCCTGCCGTTTGTGACACAAGAGCCGCTCCATCTGTTTCAGACCTTCCTCCGAGAAACATGAGGCGCTTCACACAAACCTTAATTTTCCTTTGATTTCAAGTAGCGTTTCACAGCTTTTCCAGCCTGCACGTGCAGGGATGAGGTGCCCCCTGCTGAGTGGCATCATTTTTGTGCTCCCATCCACCTGTCAAGTACTTTTTATCTACCTCCTCCGCAGTTAGCTCAGAAAAGCAGAGCTGCGGCTTCAAGTTAATTTCATTTGTTCCCTGCAGGTTCATTATTGAAATGTTGTGCATTTCAGCTTGTTGCACAGAACAGCACTGCCAGCTTATCATCAGTAGCTTAGTGTAATCATGATATGCTTAACCTCCTAGAGTTAGCCATTTTTCAGTGTATGTTCAATGAAATATTTGTATAAAGTGTGATATTTTATTAAGACTAGCCTTTTATTAAGACTCCTTAAAGCCTTGAAGCTTCTCTAGGAAATATCCTACAGTGCCAGTGTGTAAAAAATGATATGCTGAGGTAATTATATTTAAGATATACTTTACTGACCCAAATGTTTTACTAGAGAAATTGATCATTTTCTGGCAAACTAGTAGCGTGGAGAGTTGGCCCAGGGAGTTAGCTGGCCAATCAACCACTTATGTACTGGTCATCAAACCATTTGGTAGTAGGTTTGTCACTATGGGGAGGTGCTAAGTTGAGGAGCTTGAGTTGAGACTTAAGCCAAATCTGTGTGTGATGGCTCTTGGTGCATTGGTACCAGCCTCATCCATCTTGGAAAACAGCTTGAAAAGGCTTAGACATATATTGGACTTTAAATGTAATTAATATATATTAAATTATGAAGAAAAATTAACTTTAAGATGCACTAGTATGCTCACTTTGGAAGCAGCATGCTATCACCAGCAAAGCAGTGCCATCTGGGGCATTAACATATTAGTACCAGTTAGCCTATCCAAAGGACCACATTATTATCATTTCTTGCATTCATTTTAGATACACTTTATTAATTCTAAGTCAAGAAATCTATATTTATCATTCAGAAGAGTAAAATGTAGCTTTAAGATTTAGACTTAAGTTAATTTAATGTAATACAGCTAGTTATCACATTACTTTTATAATATAATTTTAATCTAATTACTTACTGATATTACTTACTAATTACTTACCCCATTTGTTTTGTTATTATAACAGATGCTGATACTTTTTAGTGTACTGATTATGTAATGCCAGTAGTTTTTCAGTACTACCTCTCGCTGGTTTTACAGAGACAGTGCTAGAAATTAAATGTGTTTATATGAATTATAAAATGTAATAACAATGTAAGCAAATCCAGTAAATGCATATATACATTTTTTTTAAACTTTTATTTCCTCCAATGTATCTCATGTGATCTGACAGTTTAATATATCATCAGTGGCTTATAAAGCCTACCAATAAACAAAA
Source organism: Acestrorhynchus altus (assembly GCA_034509495.1). Taxonomy (NCBI): domain Eukaryota; kingdom Metazoa; phylum Chordata; class Actinopteri; order Characiformes; family Acestrorhynchidae; genus Acestrorhynchus; species Acestrorhynchus altus. The sequence continues at coordinate 41,488,745 of CM067502.1, forward strand.
GTAATTATGTCAGCCTATTGATTGTCATGTATAGATGTGCCCCTTAGGAATATATTTTGCTGACAAGGCCACATGTCAGTCATCTCCGGTAAATTACACTGTGGCCATGATCAACAAAAAGTTCCACACAATTAGTCGCTGTGTGTGGTTTCATCTTGGTAAATTATGCACAGCAATTCTCAATTCTCAATTCCCAGCCACTAATACCATGGCTAAAAGCTAAAATCATGTCACAGCAGTTAGCCTGGCTTGCTCCTGCCACCCCATCCAAACATGCAAACGTGGTATTTATGTCTTGCAGTTTTAAGGGGGGGAAACTTTTCAGGGACGTGATGAGGCACTTTGCATGGAGGGGATTAGGGAAGAGGGGGAGCAGCGGATATTGACACCTTCTGCATGAGGAGTCGACAGGTGTTGCCAGGGATGGTGTCGAGCCAACAGGGAACATGACAGTTGCATTATGGTTTTTTAGACAGTGATGCAATGCAGTGCCAGCTACGTGGGGTCTTCCTGTGACATGCAGGATACAAATTAAACTGAGCACCTGACTACACTGAAGGCAGGGTTTGTGTTAATGTACACTGTGGCAATTCGTTTCAGTAATCAGAAGACGCCGAGAAATCGCTGCCTAATGCAGTAAATTGTGCGGTGAGATATAATACATTTTGTAGTAAGTAGATGTTTGAAGATTTTAAATCGTTTGGTGAACATATCCTATAACTATATGTATTATACGGTATTTATTAGGGCCAGTCCAAATTAATTAAACTTCCATTCATCTCTCAAGCTGTCTTCTTATCCTCTTCTTCCTGGTTAGGATTGCAGTGTCTAAACAACCTACTCAGAATCATTCAGCGCAAGATAAGAATGACCACTAGACAGGGTGCCAGTCCATCACAAGTTTGGATTCATCTTTTTCCATCTCAAGTTTGTAAAAATAGACATTTTAAAATAAAGGTTATAAAATATTTATTTAAAATAAAGGTCTTCCAGCAATGTCAAGGAAGAATCAGTTCTTGTAAACAAGCTGTGAACTTTAACAATGTAATATAGGGCCTATAAAGTTCATGTTGAAAATTATAGTGCTGTAGTTAGAGCTTACATACACGGTAATAAAAACTCATGTAGTATTATGAATATTACAGGTGCACATGTGTAGGTTTCAATCCTGCATTTTATATTCATGCTGCAAATATACTTAGGTTATCTGGTGTTCTACCTTGGGATGCTTTGGGTCCCACCAGTGGTACCCGTACCAAAGTTTGAGAACCACTGACTTACAATAACTGCAGTATAATAATAATAATAATAATAATAATAATAATAATAATAATAATAATAATAATAATAATAATAATAAAGAAGAAGAAGAAGAAGAAGAAGTGTTTTAATAGCACCCATTTCTCAAATTCAAGGATAGTCCATGTCCAAACAAGTTAATTAACAAAACACACACACACACATACACACACACACACACACACACACACGTTCCCTAGCCAGCAGAGGCAAATAAAAACAGACCAAAGTGCAAAGCCATTTAGCTGACCCAGATAAAGTCCCCATGAGTGGGGGAAAAGTCACGCCCAGTCTGCAAGGCTTCAAGGCCACACAGCACATTCATTCTATAAGTAGTGACATTGCCATTCCAGAAAATGTCCCAGTCATGATGCAGATTTGTCCTAGCTGTACAAAACATCTGAGTCACATGGGCGGTCAGCCTAGGAAGCCTCATGCACTATATGGACAAATGTTATGGGACATCTGCGCATTCATTGTTTCTTCAAGAAACAAGGGTGTTAAATGCTTTATTCTACTTTTCCAGGGAAGGCTTTCTTCTAGATTCTGGAGCATTGCTGTGAGGATTTGACTGCATTCAGTGAGAAGAAAGGTAGAGAGGTCAGCTTATTGGATGATCCCCATCCAGTGTTCAAATTTCAGAATAAAATTCCTGAGAAGGGATACTCCTGATACATACATAAATAACAGCAATAATAAAGAAAAAAATATTTATTTTGAGTACTCTTAGATATTACAGAGAACTTTTATTTTATTTATCTTTTATTATAAGTGTTTAAAAAAACAATCATCACAATTTCATCACAAGACAAAAACTGTCATATATATATATATATATATATATATATATATATATATATATATACATACATACAACAAAAGATTTTTAAATCTATACTCCTCTGTATCACAAAACATCAGCATGTCTCTCTTGCGACTCCTTTGAGATGCTTCCATTATTGCTTCTGGCTCACTCTCATTGACCAGTTGTATGGAAGAGCCTGTTAACGAGTAAACAAAAGCAGCAGCCAGAGCTGCGTATGCAAATCCAACCTCAAAAGTGCCTTCCCACTGGTTCAGGCTTGCTAAGAAGACCTTGCTGCACATAAAGTGCTAAATTAACATATCCGTTATGCTAGCCACTCCGAAGGCCAAGGCCTTCTCCCCTCTTTTTTCGAATTCAGTGTGTGGTACTGCTGGGAGCGATGCTAATTCGTTAAGAGCTCAATGGAGAACTCGCTGTTAAATATGCAAGCGCCACTCAGGAGCGCTCCAGTGAAGGGCTTTTTGCCAAAGTTCTGGGTTGCTTCTCTTTTTGCACTCTGCTTCAATGTGATTCACACAAACTGAAGGCAGGCTCATAGTGCGAAAGGGCTCTCTTAGCCTTATTGTTTCATGAATAACTGAGATAGCCTTTCACATAACAGACGGGGCTGATGTTGTCGAGCTTTTGTTAGAGGGTGCCGAAGAAGTTGACGTGTCTCGGCTTTGGCCAGGCAATTACAAGGCAGGAAAAGCCCCAGAGGAACCCGAGTTCCTGGAGGCGGGGTTTTTCTGTTCTGTTGTTGTTTTTTTTTCACCCGTTTGCACCATTATCCAGCTCCAGCCCTGTAAGAAGCTGCAAAAGCTATTACTGCAAGCAATCACTGAACTGCCTTTCATTTGCACGGTCAGGTTAACACTTTTGAAGCAGTATGAATAATACACCGCAACCATGCTGACCCTTTCTGCTGGTCTATGACCATCTTTTCTCATTCCAAGTTCCAAACACAACCCACTCTGTGTTAGAGTCACTCACTCTCTGTGTTAGAGGATTGGAGAGTGTACCACAAGGTCACTCTGGAGGTGCACTGTAACGTTCAGTGTTGTCTTTTTGCATTTCAGTGCTTGACTCTTCTTAGCAGCAAATGGGTAAGCTCTTTGTGAAGTGATGTCATTTCAATAAACTGCTTAGAAAAACTGTAGACAAGTGCAGTATCTACCATCAGAAAGAGGCCAAACACCATGGTAGGTGTGCAAGGAGGAAACCCTTGCTTTCAAAAAAACCTCAGGGCAAGACTAAAGTTGGACAACACCTTAACAAAATCAGGCAATCTAGAACATTGTGCTTTGAATAGATATGCTTAGATGAAAAGAATGCTTTGAGTTTCTGTCTTGCACACCTCTTATGAAAATCAAACTTCTTTGGTCTCTTTCTGGTGGTAGATGCTGCACTTTGAAATTTTTAACTTTGAGCTAACTGTAGATCACATGATGACATTTCAGGATTGTTGGAGACTTCCTGTCTCAGGCACTTGTTTTATTTGTAAGTTATTTTCCATAAAGCGGTATACCTGGTTGTTTAAATCTCAGACTGAAACATGTCTACAATGTTCTTTCTGAAGACACCAGAGAGCACTTTACATCTGACCATGCTGATTCCTCTGACTTCAACAACCAAAACCAAACCAAACTTACCTGATTTTAGGTATTTTAAATAGTAATACATTTATTTAGATGTGTTTAGTTATAATACACACACACACACACACACACACACACACACACACACACACACACACACAAATTAAGAAAACAAAAAATATAACATGAAGTGAGACAGTCCTCAGTCCTCTAAAGCAGTGATTCTAAGTCCTGGTCCTGGACTACCACTGCCCTGCATGTTGTAGAGTTGTAATTTCTACCTGTAATTCCAGCACACCTTATCCAACTAATCAGCTAACTGATGAACCCTTGCTGAATCAAACTGGGCGTGTTCTTGCAGGAAACCTATAAAACAAGCAGGGCAGTGGTACCCCAGGACCAGGATTGAGAACCACTGCTCTTAACTGTACTGATAGACAGGCATGGTCTAGAAGGGAAAAAGTCCCCCAGTATTGAGCTATGGATCACTGGAACTGTGTTCTGTGAAATGATGGTCTTCCAGTACTTTTTGGGATAAGTTGAGGAATTGACATCTTGACCTCACAAATGCATGTGTCTTGGAATGCAACCAAATACTTGATTACAGCAAAAATTCTCCAAATTATAGTAAAAAAGTCTTCAATGGACAATAAAGACTGTCACTTTAATATAAACTCCTTTTTTAATACTGTTGATTTCAGAAGAACCAGTAAAAGAGCAGGTATTCTAATACTTTTGTCCAAATAGTGTGTGTAGAGGGACACATTCTGGTTCTGAAATGACATTGAATAATCCTTTTTCAAATTCTGGCTGCAGTTTGCATCAGTTAAAAATCAACAAGGAATCTCTGTAATCTCAGATTTGAAAAATAAGTTCTACTCAAATATCACTTTATTATATTTGCTTCAATATTCTCACAACTCTGCTGTATCTGGTGAGAAGAACACATTCTGGATCTGTTTATTCAATATACTAAACAAACTAGCAACTACTCTCTGTAACCTTCATAGAGCTGGAAATGTTATTATATCAATATTTAATAAAAGTTTGGATTGATTTCTACTACACACTGTGTCTTTGCCAATTTGATGACTTTTCATTGCATGTCCATTTAATTAAGTGCATTGAGTCTAAGCAGAGTTAAATCTCTGCCTGAAAAAGCTGGTTCCACCACTTCTTACATTGGATCCGGCACCTCGTCCACACTGATAATAGTTTAGTAACTAGTCTTGCATTAGACATGGTGTCAGGTGTGTGGAACTTACAGAGCTAGGTGGAGGTGAAAGTACGTGCAGGGTTGTATTTATAAATAGATTACGCAAACTTACACTGACCATCACTATGAGACATGTTGACATGACAAGTAGACAAGACTGGAACATGATAATGATGGGGCATGGTTACAAATCCAACACAGCTGGGAATGGGTGGAGACAGGACATGTGCTCAGAAGCACAAGGAGAGATAAACAAATCAAAGACGAGACCAGAGGAACAAAAATGTTACGTGACACATGGAATGTCTATTTAGGTGGAATATTTTAAAACACACAAACACTGTCTGCCATGTACTTGAAGAAGAACGGACACAATTCTGGGAGATAATGTTAAAGAAATATCTGCTGTTTTTGGATACTATAAAAAATAAATTCACTGAACAAAATTAATGGAGGAACAGTAAGGATTCCTCATTTCACTATGGTTAAGGTAGGATTTAAAAAAGGCATTAAAGTTAGGTGTAGATTAGTATTCAGAACAATTTTTGAATCAAGTAGCACACTGGGCTTGCATTATACAAGGACAAAGTACCTGGATATAAAGCTGAGTAATCATCATCATCATCATCAATATCAGTGTTTATATATATATATATATATATATATATATATATATATATATATATATATATATATATATATATATATATAAACACTGATATAAAAATATAAATATAAATAAAAATATCTCACAATACTGCATAATTCCAAAAAACGAATGTGTGAGAGGGTTGTATGTGTGGAAAGGGGAAAGTTTACTATTTAAATATACAGAATGCTGTTTCAGGTGTTACAGTTAAGTACTCAGACTTTAACATTATTCTTTCTTATCATTTTAAAGATTTTGTTTTCTTGGGTCTCCCACTGCCCCATCACTCCACCAGATCCATTTTCCATCAAATTAATAAAAGACCATATAACTCAAACAGATTCAACAGAATCATGTGTAGTCTTTAAGAAGAGGAACATGATATAGTTTGTGTTTTTCAAAAAGACTTGAAGGACTTGATGCTAACTTTGCTAGAATGCGTATTTATCATGTGAAGCTTCCCATTCATCAAAAATTCAAGTTTAATCAAAAAAATTTTTTTGTAATTTAGTAACTGACTTTTCTACTCATTGGTCCATTGTTCTTACAGTGTTAAAAATAGTACACTGGTATGAATCAGATAAATGGAGATAAATAGGCAAATGAACATTTGCTTAAAGCAGCTCATGACTTATTAGGCCTTCTTGACCCAAGCCCTTTTACAGCATTTCTGGCAGCTAGCATGTCACTAAAATGTCACCACCAACTTGGAGATGCGGAAATGTGCCAACACTAGCAATTAGTGCAAGTACCAGCCAAGCACAAAAATGATCTCTCTCTCTCACTCTCTCTCTCACACTCACTCTCTCTAGGGATATATTTCCAGCATTAGTAAAGATGGCAGGGTCAGGGCAGCACCTGAGTGTTTTTTATCTGCTGTCTTATACAGACCAAGGCAGAAAGGCAATGAGCCCCAAAGAGAGGTCAGAACGCTGGGTTTGAAAAACAGCAGAAAGGAAGGGGATAACCAGTAGAAGCTGGAGGTGGGATCTAAATGTATATGTGGTCATATAAAGGGGTTGGACAATGAAACTGAAACACCTGGTTTAAGACCACAATAATTTATAAGTATGGTGTACTAGGGCCTCCTATTACGGCCAAGGACAAGGGACAAGCTTGAAACTAACGGCCTACAATCTCTTCAATTTGCTAACAGCAATAGTCTGAGGTAGTCCAGTGTACTTTTGTGCAAACAGAGGAGAAGAAGTGTTTAAGCTAGTTGGCTAAGGCCATTTAAAGCCATTTTGCCCATCATTGGCACCTGCCTGATTGATAAGATTTTGCTTCTTCACACGTTTTTTGCTTCTGCACATCCTCTGTCCTGTGTGTGTGTGTATGTGTGTGTGTGTGTGTGTGTGTGTGTGTGTGTGTGTGTGTGTGTGTGTGTGTGTGCGAGTGTGTGTCATTATAATGATATATTTACAATAATATGTTGTTCAAAACAGTGGTCTGTCCTTTATTATTTTTGTTATTTATGCATGCATTAGTATTATTTCTTCTCAGGACTTTTATTTTGAAATTTGAATGCTGTAAACAAAGAAAAAGATCGAACAGCCCCTCCCCTTTCATTTTCATTTAAAACCCAATTTCCCCCCTTCCCCCTTCTATGATGCAGGTTGAGGAAGCACACATTTACAGAGCAGTAAACTTACTCTGGAAAGCTTTTCTATTTAAGCTGGGATTTAATTCAATTTGAAACAGATTTCACACAATGATGTAGTTTTTGTAGTTTGTTTTGATATTTGTGTTTGTAGGTCAACATGCAACCAGGCTTCGGTGTGTACTATAGAGGGAAAACATGGGAAAACATGTTTAGCAGTGTTTTTAAAAAAGCACCAGTGTTAATACTTGTTTGCTTTAACATGTAATTAACACATTAAGTTCAACAACGCAATATTAAACCCACGTTTCATTTTGTATATGGTGGAAAAGGCAGACACATACACACAAAAGTGTCTGTAGACAGCATGAGTATAGCTGCACACTTTCAATGTTGCAGATGCAAGATTCCACACCTGCACCCACACACTCTTTCCTCTTTCACTAGCTTTTATCTTTTTATCTTTCATCCTGCACAGATCCTACAGTGCCATCTCTCTTTATATATCTCACACATAAACGCACACACTCACACACCGGGCTTTGGTAAGGTGCCATCCCTGCAGGGTCGGTCAACAGTGAAGTGAAATATTGATACAGACTTGGGTTGACTGAGTTTACAAGTATAGGGATTACAGTAGTGCTACTTAGTGGGATATGTTTAGAGTTTGCTTTGAATACATAAAGAATACATAAATACATATTCACAAGCTTACAGCAATCGCTTGTGTCTGTCTATCTCTAAAATCAAGACCCTATGCATATATTACCTAAGGAATAGCCTATGACAAGTATACACTTTTTTTCAATAACATCTTAAACATTCCCTGTTTTTTCCTTGGCATAACTAAATAATGCAAGTTCAGTACAAGGAACTAAGATACTGCGAACCTCAGACACTACCATATCTAATCTGAAAAGAAAATCCAGCCTAGTTTGTAAAATAGACCAAATAATCAATATTCTTTTTCTGTTTATTTTTCTATATATCCATCTAGCCATCCATCCATTCTGTCTCATTTCCCTTGTTTCCATTCAATCAAATCCACCAAAGAATTATATCACAGCATGCAGGTTCCACTAATAAAATGCAACATTTTACTATTTCAGAGAGAAGCTAAATGAACCTTTTTTTGTTTCATGACTTTTGAAGGTGCTGGTGCTTTAAAAAAAAAAAAAAAAAAAAAAAAAATAGGTGAACGTTAGCAGTGTCAGTCATTTCGTACTAAATCACAGCTAAGCTGCTGTCTGACAAAGGAAGAGACAGTTAACTAGAGAACTACAAAAGAAATTGGCAATCTGAACCATATACTTGCAGTTTATTATCATTATTTGCAGTCTGAAGTATCAGTCTTGTTCATTAGTACTTCTGCAGTTTGCAAGATCCAGCCCTTGGCCTTTAGCTTGAGTCCAAAGCTTCTTCACATGCTTTCATTGTCCCCTTTCTTGGTCAGGTAGCATCAAGGAAAGCTATGATTGGCAAAACAAATTACAGTTTTCTCGTGTATGGTAATGTATCATAGGGTTTAATATAAAAAAGAGCTACCAGACCAGAACTGAATGAAAAATCAACACAGCAAATAGAAACTGTAATTGTGATGCTGAACTATGAAATATTCAATGGATGAACAAGATTTATACAAAAGGGGAAAAATCATGCAAATTCAATGGCTTTCATTTTGAAAGGAAATTTAGTGTTAGTGTAATGCAGGAGCGTGAAATTCCGTACACTTCAGTATTATGTATAGCTGGCTTAAAGCGAAACGTCCAGCTCACATGCTGAATATAATTTGGTGTCATTGTCATTTATTCCTCTTTCCATTAAAATTGGTTGTTTGACAACCCATGTTATTTTATACCTTTAAACCCTGGTAGGTAGTGAGAAACCTTACCCCTCCCCACAATCTGGGGATGTATTATGGCACGAATTCTACTGAGAGACTATGCAGTATACAGAATACGAATGCACCGCTCTGATTAGACAGAGGATAGTTTATTTATTTATTTATTTATTTATTTATTGTTTGTTTGTTTATTTGTGTTTCTCTAAGACTATTGGTACAAAATCAGCCATTGCACTCTGTATGACTGTGGGTATTTCTGTAACATCCATTGAAAAGCAGAAAAATACCCTAATGGTGTATGGAATACTGTTCATCTATGTGACGTTGTAGGGCTAAGACCAATTTAATTTGTTGCAGAACGTTCTGTGCAAAACTAGCTAAATATAATATTTCCCACTCATCATGTGGGCTGAGTGACTAGAGAAATAGATCAATTCTGACTGGTAAGATAAGATTATGTATGTAACTCTTTGTTTGGGAGCAGGTTTAAATAGATGAAGCACATTGAGCAGGCCAGCAGAGTGCTTTTCCTTTGTTGTTCACGCTGCTCCACAGACAACAATGAGAAGAGGCACTCTCGAGAAAGTCTGAAAAGCTTCAATACCCCATGATGTCTCACACCAACCCTGGACAATGACATGCCTAAAGAGCTCTGAGATAAACCATTCAGCACATTACAGGAATGAAAGCTATAAGAAATCTTTTAACTTGTAGCCGGCAATGTATGCAGGCTAATGGGAGCCAATTATCATGAGGCTTGTGAGGAATGAATGCTGGTAGAAATCAAGTAGCTTATTGCTAGAGTGAGATGAAAGTTACTGGGAATCAATTAGCTTGATCTCATTTGCATATTGCATGTTGGCATGATTCACTGTTACCAATATTAGCATGTTTCAGGGATTCAGGGAAGCAGCCTTGTGACTGGACGTTTGCCACTTCAATTCCCTGAACTGGCAGGACATGACTGAAGTGCCATTGATCAACTCCACAGCTGCTTCCATGAATACGGCTGCCCACTGTTCTGGGCACGTGTGCTCACTGCCCACTAGTGTGTGAAGGGTTAAATGTGGAGGTTAAATTCCCCTGTGCCCAAGTACAGTGGATCTATATGCATGTTTACATGTTTATTTGTTGTTAAAGTAATTCAGTATGAAAAGATGCATGTTTTTGAATTTCACTGGTGTTGCTCTTTAATCTACTCTTACTGGCAACATTATTAGATACACCTACTTGGTACACCTGGCGTGGCTGCGTGTTTTCATTCCAACCAAACAGTGACTGATGAGATGTTTGAAAACTGAAACCAACTGCATTAACCAGCGAAACGTAAACATGTAAAAACGTTTTCTCAACCGAGCAGTGATATTGCTGATAAACACCCTTTCAGTTATGTGTTAATTGCTTATGACACTTACAACCTAGTTGTAAGGAACAAAAAGAACCTAAGTTTGTTATTGACGTCCCTAAAGAACCATCAGGTACATGTATACTTCTCTCAAAAAAATGCAAACATGAATGGAAGATAGTAAGAAGCAATCATGTGGATAACAAATAACAAAACTGAAGGTAAGCTAATTACTATGACTAGCAATGAATGAAAGCCAATGTGAACCACATAGGATGTGCCTAGCAAGAAAGAAAAGCTTCTGGGAACCAATTAGTATGTGGGTATTGAGGAATTAAACTTAATGGGAACAAATTAGCATAGCATCATTAGCATATTTCTGACCAGTCCCATTTTGCTTCAATCATTGTTCAGCATGTTACAAGTGGAGGATATCTTCAGCTTGAGGCTTAATCTACACCACAGGCTCCAAGCAAACCTACCTTCTGGTCATGACTGTAGGCCAGCGCCCAGTCCTCTTGGGAAGGGTGAAAGAGCAGGCTGAGAACGTAGAAGTTAAGGCGATATTTCTGATAGCTGGCCCCTTCGTCTGCGCTGATCAGAACACTGCTCTCAAACTCTGGGTCAGTCAACACCATGATCTACCAGAGGGGAGATAGAGGCAAGATGAGTTTAGAAACAACAAAGAGGTGAAGACAACTGAAAGAGAACGATTAAATTACAGAAGAAAAAGTGAATCCTATAAGTAGGGGGAATGAAAGTAAATTTTTTTGGTGACAATTACCACCTAAAAGCATTTAGGGAAAAGCCTAGACTTCACATGTGGCCACCTGCTGTTTTGAGAACGTTTGAGAACATCCATAGCTAGCAGTTTGAAAAATATAATTATGCAGCTCTTCCTGTTGCCATGGTTTGGGTTTTTCCCTTTGTTAAGCTCACACTCTCCACTTTAGTCGACTGCTCCCTCTCCCCCAATAAAACTGCACTTAATGAGGCCTATGCTGCTTTGCCACTCTGTTGCCAGAGTTCAAGGCTGACCAAAAGGTCCAAATCCCTTCCAAAACAAAACATAAATAACAGTTGAGAGGTGCAAATGGAAAAATACTATTCACTTGTAATATATTTATCATATTTATAGTATATTTTTAATTTGTGGAGCAAATGTTGATTTTATCTGTTGTGTATTTATTTATTTAGAACCATTTCACAGCCCTTTTGACACATAGATTAGATTAATACTTATACTGAAACTTGATTAAGGGCAAAGAAGGACTGAAAAAATGGGAAGGGGGAATGGACAAGATTATTCCATCTATTATTAGATAGTCTTACTGACTTATAAAATAATAATAATAATAATAATAATAATAATAATAATAATAATAATAACAATAATATCAAGTTAGAGCTAAATTATTAATATTGCAAGTTTACCATACCATTTACCAACATCTTCTTAAATAAGAAGAATAAGAAGAATTTACTTATGTTTGTTTACGTTCTTAAGAAATATCTGCACAAAACATTCTGTTAGATGATGTGTTCTTAAATTGCAGAACTGTTCACAGCTCTGCTGGTACTGCTCATAATGATGGATCCTATGGTGCTTTTAAACTGAACAAATCCCACATAAGAAAATGCTGATGAATGTCAGAATCTTTATGAAAACTGTGTAATTTCTTCTTAAAAATGGTTGGTGCATAAGGGCAATGGTTCTAAATGGAACCAGAAATTGAACCAGAAATGGTTCTTTCGTGCCTAAGGTCAAAGAGGAATTTGCAGCACTTTTATTTTCTATAGCTAAAACTGGAAACTAATAAAACATCTAGGTTTGAACTTAGGCTCAGGACATGGATTAAGCATAGTCTTGATTTAATTGCACCACCAATGGTGTTTTACCATTCAGTTGTGGAAACAGCTATGATTATTCATGAGATAAAAAAAGCACAATCAAAATGTATTTATTTATTTTCTTCAGAAACGCCTTCTTTCAAACCATCCTCCCATACAGGCCAGCTGTTTGATCTGTGTTAGCGCTGCTGATGAGATCAGCTTCACTCCAGTCTCAGTCTGAACTTTGAAACTGCTTCAGAATGATTTGCTTTTCTGTGGCTTCCCTACCACGTCCGAGTTTTAAGGGATGTCCTGGTCTTTTTTTACTGGGATATTTGAAGACTTAAATATTTATTTGTACATCTTTATTCAACTGTGAGCCAAGTCTGAACTGGTTCCACAGCACAAGGGTTGAATGCATATGGAAAGACATAGGATTTTTCAGTGAGTTATTTTTTGTCACATAATACTGTATTTTCTACATTAATTAATTCTGTCAGTCTTTTAAAATAAAATGACAGCACAAAAAGTGTAATACAGATGAACCCGGTGAGTTATAATAGGGTTAAATAGGTTTGAAAAGCACAGCACTTATCATTATACATTACTCAGGAAGATTAGAAGCTAGTCCAGGTGGTTATTATATGGTGAAGGTACAAGGTATAGGGAAAGACTGTGTATTGCTCACATGTGGAATTTTATAAAAGTAACTTTATATTATCATTTAAAATCTGAAATCAACTGATAATGCTGGTCTGACATTGCATGATCATTCTGCTGACCTGTAGGTCACTGAAATCACTTAAATTCAGTTGAATACGAATCTGCACAACCACATTTATGTTTCAATTGTTGAAGCGAGATTTACTGTTAGACAAAAAATGCAAAAATTACAGCTGGCAGACACTCATTAGCTATTTTCAGACTGCAGCAAAATTGGATTTGTTTTCTCAAATCAGATCAGTTATGTGCAAACCTATCTTGCATATATAAACTGCTCTTGTTACATTGTAGGTGTCAGTAACTATGTAGCTACTCTGGTGCTGTGCTGAGATTCCCATTTTTTGTCACTCTGGATTTGATTTGGTCGTTGTTGCTAGTAATGCAAAAAACTGATATCCAACTTGAAAAGCCTGAGTAGTCAGACTGAAATGTATCTGTGTAAATTTGATTGTTATCAGATTTCATATTATTCTTAATTAAATCTGCTGAATTTTACTTTAAAAAAATCAATGTAGATCATCTAGATGAGCCAAAAATCTGATTTGGGCTGGCAGTCTAGCCTAGGGTCAAAGCATGTAGTTTTTGTCCTATATGTCCCATTTTTACTGAAGGCCTCTAGTTATGAGATGTTCTTGAGTCATCTTACATTCACAGCACATTCACAGACAACAGATTAAGGTGAAATTAAACTATCCTGCAACAATTGGGACCACTGGGGAAGCTCAACTGGGTCCCAGTAATAAGACATTTACAAACCCATTGAAAGCCCATGCCCATCTGGATCTGACCTTGTCCATGTGAGCCTCACATGAGCATGTTGGCTGGAATTTTTCCAAAACTGAGCTGGTGTCTCCCAATGTTTTGCAGAATACTGTAATTTGGATTGAGGTCACAATTAAGCTTTTCTTCTTCTGACTCTTCTACAAAGACTATGTTGTGCAAGCAATGCTGCATTGTGGAACAGTGCACCATCTATTAAACTCAGCCATACTTTCATACAGGTTCTTGGCAGTCATGTCCCAGTTATCAGTGGATATTTTGTCCAGATGTGGCCCAAATCTGAGCTGAAAGTGCTAAAAATATCCCAGAATTGGCTTCATGAGAATGTTTGTTTGTTGTTGTTTATTAGAATTGTATTAATGAGAAACACAATGATTTTTTTTTTTGTCCCAATTTCTCCCCAAGTTGCAAGTGCAAATTACCAAACCCCTGTTAAGACTTTCCCCCTATCAGAGGTGGCCCTGTGTGACAGCAGCAGTTACATAACAGTTGTGTTATGGGGCGAAGTGAGTTGCCTCTAATCCACTTGTTTGATGTAGTAGTTTTATATGGACTCACATTAATGAGCGCAGCTGATGGAGAGAGAACTTGACTTATTTCAGCTGGAAGAACCACTGTTTTGGTTAATTACATTGCTTGGATTGTATTTGTTCAATCATAAAGAAGGAGATCTATCACTACAAGGCCAAACAAAGAACATTTGAATATGTTTTGTGTGAATCTGAATATTGTCCAAGAAAAGAGAGAGAGAGAAATGCATTGTTCTGCCTTCCTTTACGAATGCATTGTTTTAATTCATTGTACAGAACATCTTTCCTCTAGGGGGTTAATTTTGCCACCTTGTGGTCATTTTGTGTGAGCCCCGCCTACTCGCTGTATTGTTTTTCAATCAGAGAGCTCAGGCTGCAAAATTCCTCTCTAAAAATCTTTCTTATTAAACGTTTGTTCTAGTTCTAGACATTATTTGCCTGTAAGCAATATTACATTCAGGAAACTTAGAGTTACACATTTCTTACATTAAATATGAAATGTGATTGACAGGTAAGTCATGCTAGCTCCTCCTGGGTCTGTGTGATGTTAACTGGATCATGTTCATACTTTGAAATGTGGAGGGCAGGCTGCCAGGCTGTTTCTGTGTTACGCAGGATGTGAAAGCCATGTTTCTTTTTGTTTCTTTACTGCTGCAGTTTTACATATTACCGCCTATTACTACCTGGTGCTACTTTTATTACTACTACAACTTCTATTTCTACTTCTGTATCAGTGCTTGTTGATGCAAGAAAAAGAATCATTTTAAAACCAGCAGCTTATTCAAGACAGAGGATTAACTAGCTATCTAGTTCTGCAAACCCAGAAGAACGCAGTGCGAGGGCAGCAAAAGCACCAACCAAACAACACCATGATGACCAAGGAGATCTCCAAACAACATGGGGCAAAGCTGATGAGATGTACAAGTAACAGTTGGGTCATAAAACCAATACCAAAATCTCTGAGGATCCACCAGAGAACCATCAAATCTAGTATCATCAAATGGAAAGAACATGGTACCTGAACAAACCTGCTAAGAGAGGGCTGGTTTCAGACTGGGCAGCACAGAGACCAAAGGTAACCTTGAAGGAGCTGCAGAGTTCCTAAGCAGAGACTGGAGTATCTGTTCATATGACCACAATAAGCCATACAGACACCAAGGAAAACGTTGTATCTGTGGCAAAACCAAGACCTCATCACCCAAAGAATAACATCCCCACAGTGAAACATGGTGGTGGCAGCAGAGAAACTGGTCCGAGTCGAGGGGAAGAGGGATGATGCAAAATACAGGGATGTTCTTGAGCAAAACCTGTTTCGGTCTGTCATTGATTTGACCCTGGGATGGAGGGTCATCTTCCAACAGGACAATGACCCACAGCATACTGTTAAAGCAACACTGAAGTGGTTTAAGGGGAAACATGTAAATGTATTGGAATGGCCAAGTCAGAGCCCAGACCTTAATCCATACAATCAAACAGGCTAACGTGCAAATTTGACTAAATGTGCAAGTTGGGAACTAGTCTTAATAATAATTAACATACCGGACTCTGTACTGTACCTCTCTCAGCTACTCTCTCGCTCTCTCTCTCCCACCCCGGCACTCCACTCACGCTTTTCTTCTTCCCTCAACAGGATTTGAATTGGAAAAAACAGCGCCACATTTGTCACTGACAAACATCCCACCCCTCTCTCCCCGAGCTTTAACTACGAATCCCTCCAGGCAGTGATTTAGATAAATTGTTTTTCATTAAGTGCCAATAAACAGGCAGCCGAATCGTGGGCCAGGATTTGCGCAGGCTGGGGGCTTTCCAATTTCCCTCCCATTCATTACAGTCCCAAGAAGATGGCACGGGGCCCCCCTGGTTTCAACTGTCTTCAAGGCTTGTCAGATGTAATTTGCAGTTTTTAAGCCCTAATCATTTTCCATAACATTGTATTAAGCGACAGTATTTATTATGAAAGGGAAATTACTTTTCACCTTGCGTTCTCGAGTGCCCCGTCCAAGTTTCACTTAAATGACTCAGGGACAGCGGGAAGTCCTTCAAGACACCATGCATGTCCTCATGTAGACAACCTCCCTCCCCTCCCACACTAACACATACTGGTATCTCATCACTTGACCTGAGGCTTGTAGGCTTGGAAAACAAATTTGATGTCTCTGCCCATCGGATTCTTAGGGGAGAATATACTTGGTCCCCATTACAGTCAGTCTACTGGAGCCACATGTGCAGTAATACAACAGGTTATAAGAAGAACTTAAGAAATAGAATGGGCTTGCCTTCAAGCAATTCTCTGCACTTTGAGAATATATACAAACACAGAATGACACCAACTGTTTCCAAGCGCCAGTGATTTATTTAAAGAAGTACAAATATTAAATAATTAGCAAAATAACAAAATATCATTTCATAATTTACCCGAATACTGTAAGGAGGCAAGCTTAAAGAGTTGATCAAACTGTAGTTTAGTCCTGAAGCTATGAGGCCAATGTAAGGAACAGGTAAGGAAGCTAAAGGACTGCCAAGTAACACTGTAGCATCTGCAGGCCTAAATCACCAGATACTTATAGAACTCTTCCGATTTGTTTCAGAATTAAAAAAAGGTGAACAGTCACCTGATAAAACAATAGAAGAATCTTTCCTTTAAACCCATCTATCTCAGTTTCTTTTCATCCCTTTGCAGTGGCGATTAGGCAGCAAGATCTGGTCATTTTTGTATATATACAACTAAAGTGTAGCTCAAGGAATTTGTAATTTTGCAAAAAAAAAAAAAAAGATATTTCACATATATTTTGGACTTCAGAAGAAGCCACAAAGCCACTGTGCTTTTTTTTTTGCCAAATATGGACAACTCAGCCAGCGATGTACTCGAAGAAGAATTGAGAAAACAGTGGCACCACAACTACCTGAATTAATTTTACTTTTCTTCATTAAGGACCTTGAAAAATGCAAAAAAAAAAAATAAAATAGTAGGAGCTTCACATTTTATTGATTAAGTTTAGGTTCAAATACATTTGCATAAGTTGCCTTATAACATTCTCAGCTCAAATAATTTAATTTCTGTTTGTTTTGTTAGTGAGTTGTGCATATGTTTGTACTTTTGTAAGTTGCTCTGGATAAGGACGTCTGCTAAATGCCACAAATGTAAATGTAAATGCATATGTATAATGGTCAAACCACACTGACACATTGTATGGCTCATTCAGTTCCTGCAGATTTTGTAGTTGGGGTGGACTGTTAATAGTGAAAGCATCCCAAGTTGTCAATCAGGGATAGGTCATGCAGCCGGTGATGCAGATAATTTAGATGGCAGCAGTACATGGACAAGCACTGTCCAGTTTGAATAGTGTGCTGAAGTTTGCATTCATAATGTAGTTATGTGCTTACAATAAAGACCAGAAAGAGGGTGATCTGGTTCCATGTGAAATTGCACCCAACACCTCCAGGCCTTCTGGATGTGTGACACATGACAACAAACTGTTGATCTTTGTGCTGACCAAGTCCAGTAAATGAGTTTCATCTCAAAGATCCTGGCCAACTAACACACATTTAAAAGTATGTCAAATGAAATCTATTCTTGTTGGGTTTAAGTAAAGCAGTTGTTCTCAGTCCTGATCCTGGAGTACCTCTGCCGCCTAATTCCAGCCCACCTGATGTGATTGATGAACTAACTGACAATGCCTTGCTTAGACAAACTCGATGCATTACAACAAGAAAACTCTAAAACAAGTTGAGCAATGGTTCTCCAGGAGCAGGAGTAAGGACCACTGATGTAAAAAAAGCATGCAGTTTGCAATACATTGTGCTGGTGATAGCTTCCATTACATTTTTGCTACAGTATATTAACTTTGTAGCTCCTGTGCAAAATCAGCAATGTAAAAATTGGATCCCAACAGTAAAACCCTTTTCAAAGCCATAACATGCAATTCCATTCAGTTTTATCTGGAGATTCTTCAGTTCAAGTATGCATGTTCTATGCAACATACCTTATAGAATCCTTGTATCCATGGTAATGTTTAAGATTCCAAACATGAAAGTGAATGTGAATATTTTCTCTGTAGGCATCCTTGTTTTTATTGTGTTTAAGTGCAGTTTTTAACCACGTTATACACAATGATGTGCTGCCCAGTTTATCTGGACATGCCCATCTTTGTGGAGATCTGAGATAATTTAACAGCAAGAGGTTCTATCTTTTCCTCTTTTACCCTTAATTGCTCTTGAGCAGCTCAAATTTCAACTGAGAAAATATGTAATTTGAATATAACTTCTGTTCGATGAAAACCAGGTATCTAATTTTTTTTGTTATTTTTGTTATCTCCATTTTTGAAGCCTGTAGGTGCTCTGTAAACAGCATAAATCATTGTAGGTGAATAGATCAATAAAATGCTCTTAAAGTACTTTTAATTACACTCACTTTACATGAACTTCCATTCAAAGTTGTAAACATTTCTATTGTAAACTCGTCATTTTGGAGATACAGGTTTATCATTGGTTTATCATAATAGTCATTAGTAACTTCTGATTTAATTTGGTATCTTCCCTCTAGAATGGCCCACAGATGCAGTAAGAGATTAAGGCTGAGGCTGAGGCCCATTAAGCACCCTTAAGCACATCAAGTGTCAACTAGGCACAAGACTGATCTTTGAAAAAATAGATTAAAGATTTGATCTGGAAACTGAAGGGTCACAGCAGAGGGTGTAGTCTAAGCGCACCAATCAGAGCGTCTGGGAAAAAGAGAAACGAGAAAGAAAACGAGAGGCCATATGGGTGGATAATTGCATTTTCAAACCACATACACAAGACAGTCATGAACAAATATGCCTTCCCAGGAGCAAAAGAAATAACAGCAACAAAGCAGGATCGATCGAGGGTTTGAGGGATAAGCGTTGGATGTTATCAGCTCAGGCTCCTAGCGCAGGGCTGCAACAACTTAATCCATATCCTCTCCATACTGATCTAAGGAGCAGAATGGCAAACACCAGT
Source organism: Acestrorhynchus altus (assembly GCA_034509495.1). NCBI lineage: Eukaryota > Metazoa > Chordata > Actinopteri > Characiformes > Acestrorhynchidae > Acestrorhynchus > Acestrorhynchus altus. The sequence goes on from CM067502.1 coordinate 41,507,946, forward strand.
CCTACCTGCTTGGAGTAAACAAGGGGGAAGTACAGCTAGTCTAGAATTAATTGCATCAAACCTGATTAATTCCATTTACCTGGAAAACACGATTGTCTGGATGGACAGCCAGGCTTCAAGCCCATTTTAATTTTTTAATTCTAAAATTATATATCATATATCATATTTAACATATTTATATAAAAGTATAATATATATATATATATATATATATATATATAATTCATATAATATACATCTTAAATTTATACATTTATCATAGTACATGATCTTTGATATTATGATATTTGGCAGACACCCATATCAAGAGCAACTTAAACTGCTTTGCTGTTCACTCAGAAAATATCCTTAGCAGTTCATAGAGATAGAATCCAGAAATACCTCAAGGTTAGATGCTGCCAAATACAAATATCAGAATAGAGACCTCAATACCAAATGATCATCATATTAATTGAGTTAAATGCTCTTGAAAGAGATGGGTCTTCAGTCAGCGTTTAAAAGCAGCACATGACTCAGCTGTTTTGACCCCCAGGGGAAGTGCATTCCACCACTTTGTTGCCAGGACTGAAAATAGTCTAGATATTTGTCTTCCATTCATCTTGAGAGATGGTGGGTCAAGCTTAGCTGTACTTGATGCTCGAAGGGCTCTTGGTACCAATCGGTTTTGACCATTGCCTCAAGTATGGTGGGTCCTGGTCCATTTTTGGCCTTCATTAGGAAGCCAGTGAAGAGAACACAGCAGAGGAGTTACACGGCTGATCTGGGGAACCTTGAAGATGCGCTGCTTTCTGAATCAGTTGCAAGAGCCTGATGGTATGTATAGGAAGGCCATCCAGAAGAGAGTTGCAGTGATAATGACATTAATCATGTTTATCTGCTCCAGAGAGTTTTATTCTATTGGTAACACATATCTCCAGGGGCTAAACTAACTGTGTGCATTTGAATATCTGTGTCAGCAATGGGTGCAACCTAAAGTAGCTGAATGCATTTAATAGAAGGGGTATTCACAAACATTTATTTACATATAGGGTAAATATATATTCATTGGACAGTTTTGTTTATGCTTTATAGGTTTTTAAAATACATTTCGCGGGTAGATTTCCGGCCATTTTCATTGCAAAAATATATTTGATAAATACATTTTTGAATATATAATTGTTTTCCATATTTGATTCTCTCCCCTGAAGACATATTTATCACCAGTCATCTCTCTGACTTTTAAGAGTTAACATGGATTCATATTTTCATTGAATGCAATGAAAAAGACCAGAATTCAAGGCAAAGCCACTTGAAATTCTTTGCTGAGCCTCTCTGTTTAAGTGCTCTGAGTGAATCGGCAAAATGTCAAACCCATCTTTCAAATGGAGAGTGCTCTGCCCAAAAGGTTAGGCCTAAACTTAGCCCCCCTCCATAGTAGGGGGCACGAATCTCTTGCAGGATCATCCAGCACTCCTGGCTCCAGTTGGTAGGTTATCATCATGAGGAGGAGGGGTTTGTTTCCTTTAGCTCAGTAACATTTGACCACTGAGCTGTTAGGCCATGAGCATGTTCAGATTAAAATGACACAGCAAGTGCCATGCTGTTTTTAGTAGTGTTTGCACTGCAGTGGTTTCAAATCAAATGTGAGCACTGAGAACAGAATTAAGGACACTAAGCACTTTTAAGAGAGTTGTGTTTGCTTGCACAAAGTACTGCACAGCTCCATTTTTTTTTGCACTAGGCTCCTCACCATTACTTTCACTTGATTGTACAGGATCTTAACTTGTACAAACTTTTCAATTTTGGTAGCCTTCTTCACAGATACTGCCGACCTGACAAGTAAGTCACAAGAGATGTGGCACTCAACTGCTGAGTCATAATGGATGGCTGTGAATTCTTGGCTGGCATATATTTAATTTTAAATTGAAGTTTAATTACCACTGAGATTTTATTACAAAAGCAGCTAATCAAGTGTACAAAAACGAAATGAAAAGTACATATAAAAAAATCTTTATATATAAAATGGATTTTTCATGCGGTCCCCCTAGTTCCCCATTGGGGCCCCCAGTTTGTTCTGAACTATTCATGGGCTTCCTTCGCTCATTTGTTGATACCCATCACATGTAGTTTTCATGTGTCTGTGGTTTATATATATATATTATATGTGTGTGTGTGTGTGTGTGTGTGTGTGTGTGTGTGTGTGTGTGTGTGTGTGTGTGTGTGTGTGTGACATTGTAATCTAATGTATTCACATACCCCTTTTCCAATTATGCTGTTTCCCTCTTCCAGTTTCCCAATATTCTTAAATCTTGCCTCATCATTTTGTGTTGTTCTCTGTTTATGAACATAACTTCATAGTTTGCTAGCTTGGAAGTCACCTTTTTCAGATGAAGTACACTACGGGGCAGATTGTTAGATAGATAGATAGATAGATAGATAGTTGCCAAATCAAATCTGCACTGTCAAACTTTTTAAATGGACAAAAGCATTGTTAAATAATTCCATTATTAATGTTTCATGCTATTCATTCATGCAAGAAAGCCCATGAGTTGCAAGAAATCAAGATGTTTTAATGAGGACTGCAGTGCTGTTACTGGAGGAAAGCAAACAGATGGAAGCAATAGTGCTTTCTGTGAAAAGTTTCAGTTATGCACATGTCTTTAGCTGTAGTGTATAGATAACTATATAACATAGGCAGGTTATGATGTTTTAGAGCATTTACTTCTTCTGAGCTGCAGTTCATGATTCATGAGTCTGGATTTAAACTGAACTAGTTTACAACTCTCATACAAATAATTTGATTATTGTAGTTCAAATAACCCATTGCCCGTATTGTACAGTAACCCTATTTAGTGATGAGCCGGGTGAAGTAGAAACTACTTATCTGTCCAATGTTGTTATGAACCAGTGGATCAGAACAGGAAGTGGTCAGGGGTTGTGTGGTCAGTTATTAATCAAATCTGTATTAAACAAATATATGCTACATAAATAACAATGCTTTACAGTGCAGTAACACTCACTGGGGCTGGCAGCCATAATCCTGTATGCACCATGTGTACATTTTTATGGATTTGTTAAGGCCAACTTAATGTCACTAACTATAGGTCAGTGCGAGTTTAACATTTCTGGCATTTAAATGTGATTGCTGGCAATGTACGTTTTATCTCGATTAAGTTTATAGTGTGTTACCAAGCTAATAAACTGGGAGACACAGACTCCACTTAAATTATTGTCCCATCTGGCTGTTCAGTCTTCACATTTGCCAGATTCAGTGGGCCAGAATAAAAGAAATGCTGCAATGTCTCTAGCATGTTTGCATTGGGTGAGGATAAGCAATGGTTATGTTGTATTAAATCCAGACTTTTAAAGGACTGTTATTTAGAGAATCATGATTTGGTCTTTGTATCTAGCAAACATGCTCAGCCCACTTTCACTCTTATTTTAGCTTGTCTTAATTTTTGGACATTGTCTAAAACTATTTATGAAATATTGCTATTGAGACATTTTACGATGGAGAGGAAAATCCAAATTAGAAGCTGGCAAATAAAAAGCCAACTTCAGCCTATTTGATTGATTATCGTAAAGTACTGTAACTTAGCTTATTATTAACCATTAATTGGCTATTTAACAGCTGGCTTCTATTGTTTTTCAGCTCTGTTGGCTGGCAGTCAGAATTGTTTTATGGTATCATTGTGATGTATCAGTAACATGCAACAAACCTAAATCAATTTACCTCTTGCTCACCCACTTGTTCACTGAGAACCTTACAGGTAGCCAACATCCCAGCCTATTATTGTGCATCATTACAAAATGTATTCTTGCTGACACCACTGGTATCACTCCATTACAATTACATAGTGTTTTTGGACCTTCTATAAAATGATCAACCATAGCATTAGCACCATTAACTGGTGAAGTGAAAACAATATTTTAATCTACAGATTAAGGGGTGGATATATTTTGCAACAGATGACCAGTCAGTTGTTGCAGTTGATGTGTTTAGAGAAGGAAAATGGGCTATATGAGTCTGATTCACTTTGACAACAGCCAAATTGGGATGCCTAGATGGCTGTGTCCGAGCATCTCTAAAACATCAAGCAGAATCAGCAGGGCACCTAAGATTGTTTTAGGACCTGGTCACTTCATACAACCATAAAGTTTCTGGATTGTATCCTAGCAAGATTTTGACCACATGTGTTTACACATGGTAGTCAAATGGTTCTCCTGTTGGTGAGTGGGATCACTCATTGTGAGGGAGTTGCAGTATTACAGTTTGTTTGTTTGTGAGGAGTTTTGTTGTCACATACTTATATACACTGCAACAATGCTCAAATGCATCTCAGACCACCTTTTGACCAGACTTTCCAGATCTGCTTAAAATGTGGGTGTGTTTACACTAACACTATTTGTAGCTTGGCTTTTTCCAAACTTAAGTCGCATGAAGAGTCTAGGTATAAATGTGGTCTAAGACACATTGGTGCATTGGTCCATGGAGGCCCCACCTCATTTGAATTCACTGTCATATTATGAATTATACAATAAAAAAACACAGGTCTTAAAGCCTCAAACACCAGGTGCCACATAAACACACCACCCCACCCAATTTCGCTGCTGCTCATTTGCTCCCTCTGTAAAAATGAGAACAGAGAATCAGTCAAATTGACTGCTGGCTTGGTATTAAATGATTAAACCAATGTGTACAGAAGAACATAAAGAAACATGAATTCTAAAAAATGTGTCAAATAAAATCTTTTTAGGCAAAGAATACAGTTCAGCCATCAGTTTGTGCCTTTTGCATAATAATGGAATTAAAATTGCACAGCTGATGAGAGCTGATAGAAAATCAGTGGTCATGCTCTTAGATGTTTGATCAGTTTGGTCCAGTATTGGTATCTCTACATGGTTTTATTGGGTTCAGCCGAAAAGGCTGAAGCAAATCAATCAGGTGGAGTTTATCGAAAACTTATCAATCTTAGAAATAAAAAAAACAACTAACTAGTGACCTGAAAAAAAGAAAAAAAAAAGAGTGAATTCTGTGAATTTCCTGAAAAGAATTGTGTTTAAAGAATGTTTTGCTGACCAATCGCATATCAAACCCTGATTTAACTGGGTCACAAATACACAGTATGTCATTATTATTACACTTGAAATACACTTATATGAGTTAAGTTAGTTAAGTTAGTATTATTATACTGGTTCTGTAATCTGAATGGCTGAGGGATGTTCTTAGCTGTGGGGATTGCTGATTGGCTGAAAGGTTTTCCAAAATATTGATATACACAGAAACGAAAATCTAAAATCTACATTAACACACATTCTGAAGCATAATTATTAGCTTAATTTAATATATTGCAAAGAATTAAAAATGACATGGCATAAAGTAATGTCCAATCATCCTCAAATGTGCAGAACATATTTATATTTAAGATCATTTCTTATTTTTATTTTCTGAATTTAACAGACACAATTTTATTTATTTTAATTTTAATCAGTTTTCCAGTATTTTTGCACACACACACACACACACACACACACACACACACACACACACACACACACACACACACATTAAACATTTAACATTATATACTGTAAATAAACATTCTTTAATGTGCTTTAGAATGAGCAGTAGACTTAGCATTAGAGTAGTACTTAGCATTAAGAAGCTTTTGAGAAACTTACCTCAGCTCATTCAGCAAGAATATCAAACAAACTAAAATGGGTAGGAATAAAGCCAAAGGTTAGCAAAGCTTGTGTGACTTACAGATATAATCCTAGATGGTTCTTGCTGAGGAAACATGAAGATTATAAGAAGTGTTTCTCCAAGAGGAAAGAGTCTGAGCTGTAGCCGGCAGCTATCTTGTTATTCAGCTGAGAGTGTGCTCTGGCAAGAGACTTAACTCGGTGCTTCTGGAGAACTTTTCCCATGATTTGATCGAACTCCGTGACGATATGTCCTACACGCTCATTCCACCTTCATCTAACCCCAAACTCTACAATGAAGTACTAAAATCAAATGGTTTTTTTCATGAACAGTCTTGTTAGTCTTTTTTCAGTTTTAATGGGCATCCAAGAGAGCTGAGACTGGTTCAGCCCTCTGGGGGAGGCTTACAATCTCATCTGACATTTCAGGATGAAGGCTGTCTTATTAGCCACTACACACGTTCTCATTGGAAGCTTAATGCCCTTATTGGGCAAGCAAGACTCCTCGTCATGAGCCTCCTGCTGTCTCAGTGACAGAGACAGAAAAATGTAAATGGAGAAACAGAGACAGAAACAGACAGAAAGAAAGTTAGTTGTGAAAGACCAGAGTTCAACAAAAGTTTCTCTGAGGAACACTTTCCACAAGACTTGCTAACAAGACAAGAGTGTTGACTTGAATGATGATCCTGGATTTTACTAAGCTTTGCCAGTGCCTGTTAAACTGCAAAATTGTGGAAGTACCACAGTTGAACTATGAACTCTTGGCAAATAGTTTGATTTGGGAGGCTGAAAATGCTTTGACGGATCACAACGCATGTCTTACATTCAGGCAAATATATATGGGGCAGGATATAGTATAGTTTAGGACCATTGTCCCAGCAGGAAAATATCATCATTGTGGTGGTACATGTCCATGAAGGGTTGCAAATGGTCACCATATCAAGCACCAGTCAATGAAGTGTTTAGGAGAATATACCTCACACCAGTATGGAACCAGCACTGGCCTGCACAGTGCTTTGTTGACAACTGGCATCCAAGGTCTGCACCACATATCCTACCATTAGTCCAAACAATTGGTTCCATGACCGGTTAGACTACACCACATGTTGGCATTCCTCTAGGTTACATTTAGCAACCTCATGAGTCCAAGGGTGGCACTATGTCTTGTGTGATGTTGTTAACAGAAGCATTCTTGTGGGTCTTCCGCTTCCATATTCCACTGAAGCTAAGGGATGCTGCACTGAACTCTGGGATATGTGTGTAAGGCGTCATGCATTGAGAGTGAAGAATGTGAGTTGCTCCAAGGGTCACTTGTCTGTTCATACAGAGGGTTCTAAGCCAGATGCCTTAGTCCCAATCATTAAGCATGTTTGGGCAACTACTGCACTGTCCACTGTATGTGGTAATGCCTTCTATGACAAATTCCTGAAACAAACAGGACATTGAAGAAAAAGTGTTATCAAGTGTTAAATGTCTGCACAACATGAATTTTCACCCACTAACATGCCTCAATTGAACTTGATAATCACCTTGCCTTGATGAACTTCTCTCACATGATAAAATCTCACAAGGTGTGGGCAGTCCCAAGCTTTTTCTTATTATGTAAGAAAATAGTAATAGTAAATAATAATAATAATAATAATAATAATAATAATAATAATAATAATAATAAAAATAAAAGGTATATATTGGTATCAAAGCAATCATTTTTTATTATTGAGATTTTAATTGAAATTGAAATGTAACAATTACACAGTTGATCGGACTGTACAATAATATTAGTATTTTATTCACTTCAACTTGATTCAACATATGAAATTCTCAGGAAATCATATCTATCACAAATCCACTAACAAGCCAAATGGTACTCAAGGCCTCACCTTCCTTGAAACAGGAATTTAAATGAAAATCCACCTCAAATGAACTTCTACGCAATATCTGTTTATAGTAGATTTGCTTTTGGCTGAGTTATGAGTAAACTCAAACATTCACTCCTTCAGTATCAGAAAATCCATGACCTTTTTATGGTAGGATACAATATTATGCTATGATTACAGAATGGACACTGAGGAGTCCAGAATATGATCTTATCATACTGGGCAGCCTTCCAGCATGGGGCAAAGCTGTTTGAGGAGCAACTCATTAACCTTTGTGCTCATTACAGATTACAAACACGTTTAAACATAATTCGTAGGGAGTCTCACCTCTCTGTCAGACCTCTGCTGGTGATTAACTCACCCTTTAACCTTCCAAAACAATCTGGCCTTACATCTGTTGAGGAAAATCAGCCATTGAGTGCCTAATGCAATCAGGTTCCGGGGGAAACAATGCCAGAAGGGTATTCATTTAGTTATTTGCTTTGTTTGGGCTATTAGTTTTCTAAAAAAGATTTTAACATGTAACTTTAAATATAACATGGTCAGAGCTCTTCAAGCAGAGAATCTCAGACTGGCTAAATAAAAAAATAAAAAAATAAATAAAGGAATCTAACATGCCATTATGTTTGGTTTTTGAAGTTTGCTTCTTTAGTGTTGCACTGGATCTATCCACTGTGAGGCCTAAATTAGCAGCCCAAAACATTTGGCCACAGGTTTCCATTTTGACCCCACAAATGTCCACCAGGAACATGGAACTTTAATACACTTTGCTAATTTTGTTGGATGTTTTCATAGTCTGACATACTTTTAGTCACCAATATTTGTGGGAGACAAATGCCAGATATTATTATTAGTATTTTGATTCTAGGCTACTCAAATTTGTCTTCGTTTGACATGTAAAAATTAAGAGAATATAAATAATTGTAATTAATTATTTGACAGTTTGAGAAATACTTGACATTTGTCCACATAAAATAAAAAAAAACAAGAATGTCCTTCATTATTTTTGTTATTTAAGTACATACCAGTATGATCCATTCTCAGGAATTTTATTCTGAAACTTTATCTTTGTATGAGAAAAGAACGAGGGCGAACAGCCCCTCCCATCTTGTTTTCCTCCTTAAACAATATCTGGGTGGGTGACATCATCAGTTGCAGTCTGCATGCAGTTTGAGCATGAACATGTGGACAGAGCAGTAAACATGCACTGCAAGACTCCTTTGGAAAGAAAATGGGATTTAATTCAGTTGGAAGCAAGTGAATTTTAGATGTTCACCAAGATGGAATATTCGCTGATAATTCATCACACAATGTGACCCATGTGAGATTAAGGTGGGCTGTAATGATGGGACCAATTTGTGATATGAGTTCTCCATTTCCTCCTGGAACCCATGTAAGTCACATTTAATGCATGTGAGCCTCACGTGAACATGTTGGCTGGAAGTAGGCTAATGAAGCCAACAGCTTGTTGAAAAAAAAAAATTATATTATCATTTGGTTTAATCCAAAAGTGGTCCATCTATGTCATCACTCAAATAACCCTTTGAACCTAGGTAAAGGCCACTGACAGGGCATTCAGGCAATTGCCCTGTTTGACTCATTTTATAAAACTAACTAGAGTATAGCCTGTCAGAGCCATAGTACAGGTGCCTGAGGACACCTCACAGCACAGCTGTGTCAGAGTAAGTGGATTAGCCACTTTCACCACTGCAGAGCAAATCACTTCCCTTATAAAACTGTGGTCACTGTGTGGGATTGTGTTTCTGAAATGATTATTCTTCTCAGGAGTAGGCCAGACCAACATAAATAGAGGAATTACATCTGACATCAATCCGTAATAGTTCCCAAACCCGGTCCTTGACCAACTGGTCCCTACTGCACATTCTAGAGCTTACCATGCTTCTACCACACCTGATTCAACTGTGCATTGTTTTTTTTGTTTTTTTTTACTGTATTTCCTGTTAGATGTGTGCTCTGGGTATGACCAATTAGCTCTCCTCACAGATCAGTCATGTTTCATAACTAAAGTACTCTTCAGTAACTGAACAGAACAATAATAAGTGATTAATGATCCACATTGTGTTCTGAAGGAGCCCACTTCACTATACCCCACAAGAAAGGCAGCCTCGTGCGTCTTTCATATAGTTCAAGAACAGTAAATGTGTATCTGCAACAAAATTAGAATCCCACTACAAACACACTCAAGGCCTCCCCTTCACTGGTTGGCATTCAAATAAAAATCCTTCTCAAATGAAAATCCATATATATTCTATAAGTAATATGTTTATTTCCGGCTAATCAATATGAGTAATCACAGAGATATCATTTGACAGTATAACATATATATATATATATATATATATATATATATATGTTATACTGTCAAATGATATCTCTGTGATTACTCATATTGATTAGCCGGAAATAAACATATTACTTATAGAATATATATGTATTATTATTGTGTGTGTGATGTCAGTGGTAGGATGTGGTATTATGCTTCAACAATCCATAAATATCGTTCTCCTTCATACACATTTTATTACATGACAGAAAGCAGGGTGGCTTACAGAAAGCTCTACATGTTGATACATTTTACATGATAAAGCACATTTCTAGCAGCAGATTTAAATATAGTTGCCATCACCGTGCTCTAAATGGTTCCGAATTGAGATGTTAGGTTTGATGGGATTGATATTCTTATCAACCTCAACAAACAAGAAAAGCACCAAAAAGAAAGAATCCTATCAGGGCCCAGTTTCACAAAAGCCCTTAATGTTAAAATAAAATAATGTTTCAAAAAATAAGTAAATAAAAATAGAGTGGTCAAAGTAATTTTGGGTTATCCTTCTAAGACTTTCTTTTTGCTAAGACACAGTTGATCAGTATAGTGTATATATGCTGTATTTGTATAGGCCAAAAGTCTGCAGACACCCCTTCTTATGAATTTGTTTAGCTACTTTTAACCCAAACTCTGTACTTTGCAGGCAGATACATGCTGATTTCTAGACTTCGTAACTCAGGATTGAAGTGACATGACGTGTGATAGGACTCTCTGGAGCAGATAAGCTTATTGGCTTCTTGTCTTATTCTAGATGTTGGCTTTAGGGTAATAAAGCTCCCAGAGCTTTATTACCACTGTGAAGCAGTGGAAATGTGTTCTCTGGAATGATGGTGGATCCCCAACACCTGCCAACAATATTGGATAAGTGGTGTCCATCTTACTGTCCATCTGAATACAACCAATCTATCGGAATGCAATCAAATTCTCACAGCAATGGTCAAAATTAAATAGAAAGCCTTTTCACTGGACAGTATAAAACAGATACACCAACAAGGCAGGACAAGCTCTGGAAGAAACTGGTGTCCCAATATCATATAATCCATATAATTATTAGTAAAATAGGTGCTTTTATTGTTATTAAAACAAAAGTCCACCACCTTTTTCTTGTTGGTGGGACAGACATACAGATAACTCAGGACCGTCTTCACTCCCACTTTGTCGTTCAGCCTCTCGTAGGTCGTGCCATAATCCGTGGATCTAAGCAGGAGAGAAAAGGAACGGCTGTCAACGGCTGCTTCATGCCCTACTGCAAGTTTAATTGCCAGCCAGTGTGTGCAAAGAGATATGCAAGCTGTCGCGCATATGTTCAAATAGCAGCTTCACTGTTTAAGCTTCAAAACAGCAGAAGCCAATATCATGCTCTGACCTCTGGGCATAAGCATAATGATTGATTCAAATTGTCCTTTGATTTGATTTTAATGGCTAATGGTATTTACTTGCTGAAAAAAAAAACATAAGAAGGCCTGTTGGTTTTGTGAAAATAACAAACTGCTTATGTGTTTCTTATGAACTTATGTGTGAACAGTTTCATTTAGTCAATTCTAGTGATAGTTAATTGCCAAAACTGGGATTTGTTCAATGCAGAGGTGACACATTCAGGTCCAGCAAGTTAAAACCCTTTCCAGGATATTATTTCAACTGTCTGTAAAGCCTGCTGACAAGAGCTAGCTAAATCCAGAACCCTTTTTTATTGCTGGAACAAAATACTAGGGAGGATTTATACTTCTTGGATATGCCATCACTGATCAAAAGCAAATGAAAAGCAATTTCAGTCTAATATTTCTGTCTGACTAATATTTACTAATGTAATGTGTGTGAATTTTCATTCATAAATTCCATAACTCCTGTTAAGGTCCTTAAATGGCTCTCATTCTTTGCATGAGATGTAAAGTCTTTATTTGTGAGCTTCCAAGTGGTTCAACAGTCAATGTACTAAACTTTTGGGGGGATCACTGTTTCATTCCCTGGTGATACAAAAAAGGTACTTAATGAACAAAGGGGTTGAATATTTAGTGATGTCCTGGTGTGGCATCTGTCATTTGTTGCTGGTTGATATAACAAGTGTAATATGTGAAATCCTGATATGTAATAATACAAATGTTAAAAAGCAAAATTAAAAGTGAAATTAACTTGTACTATTAAATGTAATATGTTGTCGAATTCTGATACATTAAGTGTAATCATGGAATTCTGATATGTAATTTCAAGTGTAATAAGTTGTGGAATTCTGATATATCAAGCCACAAAATCAGCCAATTCTGCAAAGTAGAAAGTTCAAACAATGTTTGGGAATGAACAAAAAAACAAGACAATAATTTTTATAGTTTTTATTTATTATTATTATATTTTGTTGTTTTTCTAGGAAAGACAAGCAGACTAGAATTTCTGATCTGAGAAAAAGCCATATCATGTTACTGTGAACAGTTTTCATTGGCAGAAAAAAACTTAATTATTCACTTAAAAGTGACTGTTTATAGATGAATTTGTTTTAATGGTGATTCTATGTGATGTGCATTCCTATTATTATTTCCCTTTGACTGTTTTCTATTTATGTAATTTTTATTCCTTTTTGCATCACCCAGTAAACCCCACTCTCCTGCATTTCTCTAGTGGCTGCTGTCTTTACTTTCCTATTTATCTTTATTTCTTTCTTTATTCTCTCTCTCTCTCTCTCTCTCTCTCTCTCTCTCTCTCTCTCTCTCTCTCTCTCTCTCTCTCTCTCCCTCTCTCTCTCTCACTGGCTGGCGTAAAGGGAATATTACGTGTACATGCTGCTTTAGCTTCGACTGTGACTTACGCCCGCGCTTTCACTTTTTTTTGCCTCATATTCTCTCCCACTGCTACCGTTCTTTCTTCTCACTTGCCCCATCTAAACCTCCAAACTGAGCAAGATATTCACTTAACTCTTAAAGCGGGGCACAAAGAGGTGTTACTTTAATGAATGAAACAAAATCTAACAAGACGAAAATAACTAAATTTGCGCGGTTTATGACATCAACTGTCTCATCACTGTCATTTATCATCAGCAAATGGTAAAAAATGTTTTCAATTATTAAGTTAACTGCTGGTTAGTTCATATAACAAAAAGTACATTTCTATTCAAAGTATTTGCTAAGTGAAATCAGATAAGAAAAATTACAATAACATTATTTTTAATTCATTAAACATTTTTTTTTTTATGAAATGGAGAAGAAATAATGTTCTCACTGATCAAACTCCCATTCAGATTATCAACAGAAACATTATAATGTTACATTGTTACAAATGTGCAAGATATGCTATATATATATATATATATATATATATATAATCACATGTAATAGTATGAATAGATATTGCACAGTTTCTGAACATGTAAATTGACTAGTAATTGCACAGTAATTATAGATAGTGCACAGAAATTGTACTTGTATTGAACTTGCCATTCTGTCTGTTGCAACAACTACATAAATAGTAATATTAGCTTTCAAGAGAGTTATACAGCTGATGAGGTAATCAGTGAGATGGCGAATATTTTGCGCGAGTATTTAGAGTATAGGAGCAGGATGGGTCCATATAATGAGTTCATGATAGAGTGAGGTATGATGATAGAATATGGTCCATAGGAATGGCCCTCTGACCTTGTGAAATGTTGAATAAGACAAGGCTAATGTGATCTAGCCCTGTGGAGTCATTTGGTTGTCCATCGTGTTCCTCATTAATTAACTTATTTGCATATAGATCACCCTTGCTGAGCTGAGAGCAATATCTTTCCCGTGTTATTTACTCAGTGTTAAAAAGGCCAAAGCACCACGCATGGCCGCTCTTGTAAGCGAACGATTCCAATTTGTCATGGGGGCCTACACTGTGTTAATAATTCATGTCCTTCCTGTGAGTAAGTTAAAAGTATGAAAATGGGCAATGCAAAAACAAGCAGTGAGACCTGGGATCACAAACATGAATAATGAAGAAGTTTAAAGAAGCTTTTAGTCAACATAAACCTGCATTTATTTTGCATTAAATTGTTTGTCTCTTCTGATAAAATGGATAGATCCATGATCTGAATCCCCAACATGTAGCATACAGGCCAACGGTGGCCTGTAAAGATGCTTCATCTGGCCCAACAAAAAGTTACCTTTATTATATTTTTTTTCTTTAAAATTGTATTTTCAATATTGAAGCAACAAAGTGTCAGGTAATAAACAATATTTTTGTTATTTTTCATTTTGATTATAAGGACTACACAATTTACTCACAAATCCTGTTGGAAATTAACTATCGAGAGTGATGTCCAGTTCTGATTGTAAGAATTTTATTTTGCATTTTATTGCATTTAATTTGTAATAATTAGATTACCAAGGATAGTTCCTCAGAATACTTGATAGTGACCCAAAATAAATTAAACACAATTCAGATGTGTTAGTTTTATCCATGCATATATCAGTATTATCTCTTTTCATTACTTTTATTCTGAAATTTGAACAATGTGAGCAAAGCAGGGAGCAAACAGCCCCTCCCTTCTTGTTTTCCTATGTAGACAAAAATTTGGTCACTGACTACCCCCTCATCCTTATCCTTTGATATAAAGCTTACAATCATGCCCATATCTCTGCAGATCTTGGGTTCTAAGAGTTAAGGGTCTAAAGAAATAGCACCTCCCGAATGTCATATGCCTGTATTATTAATTAACTTTCCTCTGAAACTCAGTTGATTCTTAAAGAATTAGGATTAGGTTTTAGATTTGATTTTCTAGACAAAGCATCACAAGTGGAAAATCAAATGTTACAAGCGTCCGTGTGGATTTAAAAGGTACCATACAAACGTAAGGGTTTTACCTTGAACCTCGAACATGTCTAAGTCAAGAATCATTGGTGCTTCTAATTTTAAAAGTATAGTATTTTGTGCTGAAGCATAGTTTTAGCCTGAAAGTTCTTCTTGGCTCATTTACTAGTGTGTAATCTTGTAGTTTGCCCCTTACTTGAGTTCTACTCCAATTCAAATCATAACCATTATAGGAGAAACCTTATATTTCCCAGTAAGAAAATCCATTTAAAATAAGATCCTTTACTTTATTCTTCCACCAACCCCACACCCCAACCTTTTCTATTAGTCTTTCTTTTTCCTTCCTTCTCTCCATCTTGGGTTCTGGGTGAAATTATAATGCGTTCTTTTTTCCATTTCTTGAGAGCCTTCTGAGATGGCCGCAATGATCATACAGCACTATCAGGAGCAGAGAGAAAAAAAGTTACTTCCTTGGAATATTAAAGCAAGAAAGATGAGCAGAAGGCAATCTGAAAAGGAAGATCTGATCCAATCCAATGAGGACACATAAGCATTCAGCATATAGACTCTATGGGTGAATCAAATTTACTTGCCATGTCTAAATCACTGGCGTTGGCTACGACAGACATAGCAAAAATCCATATTTTTTACTTCGTTCTTGGGGCTGTGACACTCATTTCAAGAATCACAGAAGTTTATTCTAATATCTTATTATGTTTCCATTACCGTGCACCCGTTTTCTTTTTTTTTTTTTTTTTATGGTGGCAAGGGAATAGTTAAGATAATGACTTCAGTGTGTCACAGCATTCTTAGCCATGGTCTGTTTAGTTTTTCATTCTGCTTTTTGTGCATCATTTGTTGTTTTTGCCCCAAATTGTTGGCAACTGTGAAGAGATCAGTGTAAATTAGCAGGACAAAATGGCGGGTCTCCAGTGGCACTGCTCGGCCAGCCCAGAGCAAGGGTGACTAGCTGAATCTAGTCATTTGTGTCCAGAAACAGCCTCCACTGAGACTGAGAAAGCCATTAAAAAACTCAGCCAGTATAGTTGTGTTTTCTTTTGACTGCTGACAAAAACATTTCCAAATAATAGAATTTAAAAGCAAGCCAACAATGACCACATCCCCTGAAACTTTAATATTCCATGCACAACAATGGGCATCTATAATTTAGTTGTCAGGAAAATGTTGTTTGTACGTTCATTCTTAGAAGCCAAGTTGATACGCAAAGTACAGCAAATTGCATCAGTCAATATTAGTAAGATATTCACACTTACTGTGGTTGTGCTTAGGGTTACTGTAAGGATAAAGTTATGTTTATGCTAACTTTACATTACAGTTAAGCTGTAACCAGAATTGAGGATAACATGACATTTAAATTAATTTTACATTCAATTTAAAGTATAGTTAAGGTTTTGTTTAGATTTAGAGTATTCACCAAAAGAAAAAATAGAAAAGTATTTGAAGGAGACAGTCAAACATGCTAGATATTGTTATTTTCAGGAGATCCAAGGCTAGTCATATTTAGAAGTTCATTTGTGAAATAAAAAATAAATATTTGTAGGAATTTGGCCATGCTGGCATTAACTAAGGCTTTTGGTGTTTGTTTGTTTGTTCTTTTCTGTGTTTGTTTGTTTGCACATTATTTCTGTATGTATCAGTATAATCCCTTTTATTCTGAAATGTGTCCATTGTGTGAGCAAATAAAAAGAGCACACAAACCCATCCTCCTTTTCCTCTATAACCAACATCTGGGTCTGTGATGTCACTAGCCCCACCCCCTCTGGCTGGGGTCTACATGCAGGTTGATCATGTATGTGGACAGAGCAGTAAACATGCACTGGAAGTCTTACTTGGCATTTAAACTGGGATTCAATTCAGTTGGAAAGGAGAGGGAGTTTTAACTGTTTTCTGAGCTGAATTACTGATAATTTATTACACAATGATGAGATAGATAGAGATTTAGTTCATTATGATATATGTATCATATCTTTAGAGTTTTCGGAAGAGTTAAGATTAAGAGTTAGGATTAAGGTTAGGTGTAGGTTACAGTTGTTGCTTTGTAACATTCACTTTTGAAATCTTTTGATTTCGGCATTATTATTATTATTATTATTATTATTATTATTATTACTGTTATTATTATTATTATTAGTAGTATTATTATTATTGCATATTTAAAACAAAATTAATATTATATAGAAAAAAATATATATTCATAATTCAAAAGATTTTAAACATTTTTATTTTGTATTCCTTCACGATATGAGTGACATTTCAATCATGCCACTCTAGTGTGTGAATTCAGTAGTGTGTATCTGTGTGCTATACTGCATGGATGAGTTAAATGCTGAGAACAGAATTCCCTGTATGTAAGTACAGTTCACCTTTAAGTTTAACACTACATTTGCATACATGGCCATGTATTGATTTCTGTTTGGCTATGAATGTAAATGTTTTTTATATGGAAGTTTAAAAAAACAAAGATTTGACAGAATGTCTCCAATTGTTTCAGTGAACTCTATTAAATCAAAGCTTTTTTAATTTGTTTATTCATAATTTTTACCTTTGATTTCTAAGAATTAAAGGAGCATCAACATGCAGGTCCTATCAACTGCTGGCAAATTTCAATGGAAATAAGCAAAACACAGCAGAGTCCTACGTGTGTCCAGCCGGGTTGAGGATCTAATGACAATGGAGGTTCTCAAAAGCCGCCAGGCATGCAGCAGCCAGCCAGAAAACCTCGCCAGTGGTGGCAAGCCATTTTATTTTATCAGTCCTCCATGTGTGTCCCCTTTTCTGTTTCCAGGCTAACAAAGCGACGTGTCATTCCATCAAGTTCCATTCCAGTGCGGAGGGTCCTCAGGGATGGAAGGCATTGTTGTGTTCATGTTTCTACACCTGCTGCTGTGGTTCAGATGAGATCAGGAGAATCGTGTTTGGAAGCCCAGAGTGGGGATTTGGAAGATTTGAGAATGGAATTGGGGAAAGGGCTATTGTTTGGAGATTTGAAATTCCTATAAAACGCAAACGCCTAAAGCAGTGGTCACGTTTTTGCACCTTTCTGTTTCCTCATCCTCTGTAACAACCAAGCAAGAAAAATTGGGTAATACCGGGCTGCTACAGAGCAAAGTGAAGCAAGATAAGTGTGAAGCCCTATATGAATGTGATGGTGGAGATAAATGGCAGATTCTCCTAGTAGGTGACATTTGCATAAATATTACATCGTAAAAACAACCTAAAGCTAGATGGTTCAATAAAATTCAGGCAATCTTTCCAAAAGTATGAGTGCTGTATGCCATGAAGATTACCATTTTTTATAATTATATGGTTTAAAGTTAAGTAATTGTGTACTTACTTAAGGTGAATTTCACCATTTTCTCTTAATTTCTGCATAGTTTAAGAGATACGTATTGTATGTCATTTAAAGGGGAGTTCCACCACTTTTTATCAAAATTTCCATAGTTTAAGAATTAAGTAGAGAAATTTCACCATTTTTTCTAAATTTCGACATAGTTTCAATGTTAAGTAGTTTGTGTCATAAAGGAATTCCAACAGTTCTACTTAGTTCTGCAGTAGGAAAATTCTACCTTTTTCTCTTAAATATTCTGTATACATAGGGAAACTCCACACTTTTTTAAAATATCATAGTTTAGAGGTAAATACTTAAAGGAATGCCACCAATTTTTCTAAACCTGGGCATAGTTTAAGAGTTAGTGTTTCCTTTTCCAGAAAGCAAGCTTTATAAAAAGTCTGCAGATTGCCTGCATGGACATGAAAGGACTGGAAATAACAAGCAGAGGATAGAGAAGAGGGCAAAAGAGAGAGATAGAGAGATAAAGAGAGAGAGAGAGAGAGAGAGAGAGAGAGAGAGAGAGAGAGAGAGAGAGAGAGAGAGAGAGCGTGTCATTGACCAGAAATGCCGGAATCACATTTAGGACAGTTTGTCAGGAGAAGCCAGATGGCGTAGTTAAGCAGGGATGTGTAATGGCACGTTGGCCTCAACTCTGGGGACAAAATAAAGGACACAACTTCAAAGAGAGCCATTGAGAAAACTATCTCACTGAATCACATGACTAGCTCCCTCTTCTGCTCACAAAACAGTGGGAAAACAGGCTTTAGAAGTTGGCTTCCGTCATGTTCCCTCGAACAAGACATATGCTGAGGTACAGATGTGGTAAATGGAAAATGAAGACTAGCAATGAGCCTGACAACTGAAACCAGAGGACGGGAACTTAAAATTAAGTGGACAGAACCAATATTATTGTTTGTCTACACTTAATACCAGGTTTAGGTTTATTTGTTTACATGACAATTAAATTACATTTATTTCTTAAATCTGATGTCACAGTCATGATTGGGGGTCCCCTTTGGTATGCCTGCATGTCTGATTTCATGAAGATCCCAACTTCTAGAAACTTTCAGATTTCAGTTATCAGCAAACAATTTATCCACATTTATCCAAGTTAATGAATATATTTGACTAACAAATTCAACTTTAATTGCCACATTACATTAACAAACCATTTTAAGCCTTAACATTTTTTTTCCTTAAATTATCTTCAAACATAGTTGCAGTAAAACTACAAACATACAAGACTGTATGTGTAAAACCATTAAAAAACAGGTTTAGGCAATTTATTAACATTTATTTACACTGAAAAAAAAAAACATCTTGAAAGATATCCACACCAAAACCACAAAAATACAAAGACATTACATTGCCTAAGGCCCCGTTCACACCTGGCAGTAAGATGCATCCTGGGTTATCTGATCATAAATGACTGCCAAAGCACATAGCTGTTCACACATGGCAGTTTAAATGCTTCTCCTGTGACCACTTGTGATTTGATTTCTCACATCTTTTCTGCTGGAGAAGGGGCATTGCACATGTTCATTTAACTACCTTCTTATCAACTTCATCTTTGTCAAGGTCACAATGGGCCTGGAGCCTACTGGGAATGTTTGGGGCACAAGCTAGGAATACCCCCTAGAGAGGGTGCCATTCCATCACACGGTACCACACACAAGCAGTCACACACACATTCACACCTAGGAGGCTACTAAGTATTGGCAATTCACCTACCACATGTATTTTTGGGAAGTGGCAGTAAACTGGAGGAAACCACAGAAACAGGGAAAAACACTCCTCACAGACAGTGACCTGAACAGAAACTGAACCCACAACCTCAATCCCCTGGAGTGCACATTATTAATTAAATCAAGATTTCACTTGAGCACCAAAGTAACATCTTTGTCCATTTGCTTGTCTCTTATTGTGGCCTCAGCAAATTTGTCTGGACAGTAGACACACTGTGGTCTCTTGTTATTATGTATTTCTGGCTGGGGCAGTAATGTTAGTGATGCAGTCGGTGTTTTGTACTGGAGATGCAGTGGTTGTATGCACCTTTGACCACCTCAAAATGGACTGTAAATTGTTCATGTAGTTTGAGCTGAACACAAGATCTTAAGGACAGGTTTCTGGGATGTTTCATTGTTTGGTGTACTTTAATTCTCAAAAAAATAAAAATAATAATGGACCTCCACAATTTGTCCATCCACATGGGTGATACACACTTACACACTAGTGAATTTACACACCAGGGGACAGTGAGCACACGTGCCCCAAGCGGTGGGCAGCCCTATCCTCAGTGCCCGGGGAGCAGCTGGGGAGCTCAGTGCCTTACTCAAGGGCACTTCAGTCATGTCCTGCAAGTTCACAGGATTCACTCAATCAAAGGGGGTTCCCAAACTACCAGGGTATATAGAAAGCTTTTTAATACCTGGGCTACTCAAGTTTGTCTTTTGGCATTTGAAATGTAAATATTAACAAAATGTAAATATATGTATGCATTTGACTTTATTTGATAAACTATTTACATGCATCTACAATTTTATTTAATTTTCTTTATAAGGTAATTACACATACATCTCAGAAATTGTGATGAGTTATTTGCAATGATTAGATTGGCAAGGATATTTATATTAATATGTTCTTCAGAATACGTGACAGTGGTCCAAATAAAATAACAACTAATCAACTTGAACTAGTCCATTATTATTGCTATTATTTATTTATGTATGTATCATGTACATGTATGATGCATAGTTTGTTATGATGTGTTTATCATGTCTGTAGGTTACTCTGTTCCTGAGCTATAAAGCCTAGAAAATGGTATGCAACTGCCTGCAAAGTGTGGACCTCAGGTTCCAATAGCTGATGCAAATTGTTTAACATGGCCTAAATGTCTTTTAAATGCTTTAATAAGCTGCAGTAAGACACACACTCTGATATCATATATGGCTGAAATATAAAAAATAAATGAATACATAAATAAAAAAGATTGTGAAAATCGAATCCAAATTTTATACCATTACACAAAAGGTTCTGCTAGAATGGACATGGCCAAAATTCACAACTGCCTGAACAAATTCTTAGTATTAGGGTTCAATTTTTAAGGTTAAGGTGAACATAGCATTGAGCTGAGACAGCATACATTAATGCAAGCAACTAGCCAAACTTGCCAGAGGCTAAGATATAAACGTTCTTAAGCATGAAGAAGGAGAAAGAAGAAAACAGGGCTCTACATCCCTGATGGCATGCTCATTTTGTTTATTGACAGTGTCGCCTCCGCAAGGGTTTAGCGACTAAGAGGTGAAATGAAGGCAAAAAAATAAATAAACAGCAGGTTCATCTGAAGTCATTCTAGGCCAGGGAGTGCTGGAGACCTTCTGTTCTCTGCTTACAAAACCCTGAGGCAAGAGCAGGCTGCAGAGGTCCTGGACAAGGTCTCCAGGCGGATCAGAATGCAGTGTGAACGCTGGATGGTAAAATGGCCTACACATGTTCATAAGCGACACGCACTAGAAGCCCCAGCTCTGGAGGCTGAGGTGGACGGCTCAGGCAGGAATGTGGAGCTTCCAGTCTAATATATTATGCCTTTTGTACTGGCTGGAGCCGTAGGGAGCAACGTAGGGTAATCGGACTCAGGGCTGTCGACCATGACACAAATCAAATGCCTGGATTTGATCCCTGTCTGGATAAAGGACTGGGGTTGGGAGACTGTGAGAGTACCGAGAAAGTGTGGTACGGCAGGGAAGAGAACGTGAAAAACAGATCTAATGCAAAGATCTAAGCAGGAAAATAAGATCAGAGTTCAGTTGTTAGCTGAAGCCACCATGAGGGACAGATGAACATTACAAAAAGAGGGCAATGTTAATCGAAGCAGTGCGAGCTGTTTGAGATGATGTGAGGTGAAGAACATGTGGGGATTTAAGTGCCTTATAATGTACCTCAAACACGGAGAGTCACTAATAACACAAACAAAAAACGTTCTGCTAATCTGCAATGCTAGCAAAACCTAAGCAAGTGTATACAGCACAAAGCACATCATTACACAAGTTCAACATTTTAGAGGTTTAATAGGTGTCTCATGAGGATAAACAGCAACAGGAATCATTCGCATGGTCTTCTCTAGATAATCAACAGATATCTGGTCAATTTCAGCTAATTCTCAACTTCATATCTCAGGAACAGATACATGTCAAACTAGAAGACTTACCCTATCTAACCATGGTGGTCTTATCATATGTGATGAATTATCAGTGAGTAATTCAGCTTCGAAAAGTAGCAAAAATTCATTCATTTCCAACTGAATTAAATCAGAAATAAGTTTAAGCTGTGCAATGACTCTATGTTTCTTCCTGTAACGGCCCCTTTCTGCTTACTGTCTATTTACTATTGTTCTTTAATGTTCTGTAATATTTGTTCTTTAATGGACATTAATTTAGTAGTTTTTGCTGTTGGGGACAGATCGTGGCTGTTTGATGTAAACAAGACCTCAATGGTTTCTGTAGACATTTGAAGGCTCTTTTACCTGGTATTTCTAGATATCAGAAACGACAGCAGTCCACTGGAATTATTTGCATGGTCTTCTTTAGATAATCAACAGATATGTGATCAAATTCACCCCATTCTCTCCAGTGTTAGCATTACCACTAGGATACAAACTGGGTTTATAGGTTTGGACTGGGCAAGCTGGTTTTGATTTATGTTTCTAGTTCATTGACAGTCAGATAGGGTTACACTGCTGTGATTTTCCACCAATCACAGGTGATCATTTCACTCTACAAGGGTCGAGTGACTGCATTCCAAACTATATAACATGCCAGACAAGACAGGTCTTTTGCATGTGGACATGCTGGATGTTTGCTTCACATGATGAAATTAATCAATCAATCAATCAATCAATCAATCAATCAATCAATCAATCAATCAATCAATAAATCAACCAATCAATCAATCAATCAATCAATCAATCAAGTTTACAGTGCAATGAAAAGCTAGAAAAACAGATTTTTAAGGATCAAGTTACCTCTAATACCAGATTATGGAAGCATAATAGCCTTCAAGTGAATACGAAATCTGCCAAAGAGTCGTGATTTGTCCCTGACAACAAAGCACTACAAAAATAATTTCTAAACCCATTAAAGAACAACAGTAACTACAAAATCCTTTGCTATGCAAAACCTCAACACAAAGAGGCCAAACAGCCAGGAGTTGGAACTCTGTTAGTAAACTAGTATCACCATGTCACCAGGACGTTCCCCAACTCCTCTAAAATTAGTCTTGAAGATAAGTCTCCTGCTTCCAGACTGGATTCACCTCATTCCATATCCCAGACTCAAAGTACACAAATACATGTGATGGAGAGTGAGAGCAACTGTGACCATCAGATGAATGCATGCATGTGAACCCAGTTTTACACTCTTATTGTTGTCTCTCACATTCATTTCCACAAATTAGTTAATTAAATAAGATACAGAAAAATTTAAATGTTCCAAATTCATTTTGTGTGTTCAGAAGCCATGCATAGACCAAGTCATGGATTCTTATTATAACAGCAGTTAAAACACCAGATCACAACAGGAGGGTTAATATAGCAGCTAAAAGCATGAATAGATAAGCAGTTTAAGTAAAATAATTTAGTAGATTTTACTCTGAAACTGTGGACAACAGTGGACAATAAATGTTGGCATCCACTGTCCTTCTATATTCTTAATATTCCTACTAGTGGGCAGTGAGTGACCCATGGACTTGCTTTCTGGTCTTGGACACACATTGTAACCAGTGCTGGGAGTTTTGTGATAGCTATAAATTATCCATTGTGCAATGATGGCACTACATCATGAGAAGGTAAGGGAGATAGGGAGAGTGAGAAAGGGAGCAAGTGAGCAAGCGAGGACACTTTTGTGACCAATGGCATCAAGTATAACTTTTAATAATCGCAGCTGCCATCAGTACAGCTTATCTCAGCAAGGACAGAAGCGGTCTACAAGCTGTCAGAGCGTTTATCGCTGCTATATACACCCCTTTGGAGAGCACGTACGCGTTGAGGCAAGCGTGCATCCACACTTAATTTCACAGTGGTACACACCAAAAGATA
Source organism: Acestrorhynchus altus (assembly GCA_034509495.1). NCBI lineage: Eukaryota > Metazoa > Chordata > Actinopteri > Characiformes > Acestrorhynchidae > Acestrorhynchus > Acestrorhynchus altus. The sequence continues at coordinate 41,532,053 of CM067502.1, forward strand.
AACACAAGCATGCTTACGCACACACTTTAGATCAGCCACACATACAGATGATACACACAGGCTGATGAATGCATGCGTACATGAGCAGCAAAGTCAGACACACAGGCTGAGGCCTCGGGCACATCTCTAATAACTGAGCTCAGTGAAGCACGGTTGGAAATGATTTGGGAGAATTGCCACATTAAGAGCGGAGGGTGGGAATATGTAGGTGTTTACAAAGCAGGAAACAACGGCACTGCCTTTGAAAATTCTTTCAACATGTCCCATTATGCCACTCATCGTCTTACATAGCAACGCTATGCCATCCACCATAGCAGCAACCTTATAACACCTCACCACTCAGATAGCAACCACTTAACAAAACCAAATCAACCACAACCATAGCAACACCATAACATCCACTTCGCCACACCATAGCAAACACCTTAGCAACACCCTAGTAACACCACAGCTACAACAGCTGAAGTGGAGAAATGCCATAGCTAGCAGCAAGGAACACCAACACCTATACCAAAGCAACACTTTAGCAGCCTCCTAGTACCAATACCTAAACCACTGCAACACCCTGGCAACCATTGAAAGAACACCTAGCAACACTATCAAACTGATAAATTGATGAATGGATCAATAGAAAGGATCCATGTTGCTCGACACAACATTGTCACCTACAAAAGCAACAGTAGGCAGCAATTTCACGTTTAATGAATAGCTTCAATAGCGTCATGTGGTTGCACCATTGACTTGTAACAGGGAGAATGGGATCTCTGTCATTGCCACTCCCGGCTTAGAACTCTCGCAACTGCACCATGTAACTGTGTTGGAGCGCAAATGTCAAAATTGTGGAAAATCCTGCAATATTAATCTACCACCTCAGCCCATATGCATCTTTCACTTCATATGCCAGCTCTTGATTTTTCATCTTGTTAACAAATGCACATGTACAGCTGTCCATGAGAGGGAGCTTAAAGCGCGGTGTGTATTTATCACAGTACTGTGAACTTGAATCACGTGGCCCAAATGTATATGGAGCCCAGGAGCAAAAAATACATAATGCATAATGTACAATGCAGGTCCTGAAACAGAGGACTAAGAGATCCTTATCTGACAGGACTGACACTGTTATTAAGAGCTGAAATGATGGAGAAACGTTCTGGGAGACCTGCTCATTTATTGTTTCTTCTGAAATCAATTCTGCTCTTATTGGAGCAACTGTCTCTATTGTCCAGGGATAGTTTTCTATTCGATTTTGGAGCATAGTTGTGGGGATTTGATTGCATTCACCAAACAGAACATTAGAGAAGTCAGAATATTATATTATTACCACTCCATCTCCAACTTCCTAGCTCACCCCAGATGGGGTTATACTGCTCCACAGCTCAATGCTAACCCATAGCTGAAATTCGACATGGTGCAAGAAAGTCTTGTTCTATTGACAATACGTCTACAGGAACTAGACAAGCTATCTGTGTCACCAATGAACTCCACTTAAAGTACTCTAGCAGAATGCATTAATTATACTGGCTGTCCACCAACATTTGGAGTACAGTGTAGCATATTGTTTCACCTGAAAACAACGAGAAAAGCTTTTAATGCATTTTTCAGCTAAACTCTTCATACCTGTGTTAATGTTTCATGCGGTTGAAAAGAAGAGACAGAGATAGAAAGTGATGCATGAATGAATAATGGAAGCGGCACATACACATCGACACAGTGCTCCCTATATGAGCAGACAATGCCACATTTTTTTTTTTCTCTTTTATCTCTACTCCTTGAGCTGACCACATGAAATGAGAAACAGGCGGTAGGTGACAGACGTGCAGAGGGAGAGGCAGAGGAAGAGGAAGAGAGTAAGAGAGCGTGGGCACAAAGAGGAAGGAAATACAAAAACACCTGGCGCGTGAAAGAAACAACTGAAGGCAGGATATGTGAAGCGCAGAAGCAAGCGGCGGCTGGGGTCAAAGCACTCCAAACCCAAAACTCAATCACAAGCACACAGAGACGGCAGAAAGAGCAGGGAAGATAGGAATGGAAAGGGAGGATGGAAGAATGACCACAGAAAGAAAGCAATAGCTCACTATGCAAGTTATTAAAATAAACCCACCTGTTTTTGCCTTAACATAAGACAAAGTAAAAGTTTTACATCTGTGGATGTTTTCAAACTCTAGTGGCTGGAGATTTGTAAATTGGCGATGCATCAGCTATAACAAACCAAAGATGACAGTATAGAGTATGGAGGTTTCAAAAATATGAATTATTAATAAATGATATGAGGTCACCATTCCGATACACAAGACAATTGTCATACCTGGCTATACTGCTAGAATCATTATATATGGTAATAGTAATAGTAATAGTAATAGTAATCATATAGTACTGGTACATCAGCATGCATTTTGTATCTGGACAGTATCTGGATATTATTGTCACTAAAATGCATCCTTAATTTGACCAGATCAAATTCCTTTCACCTTTAAAAAATCCATCATATACTTTTTACATTCATTGTTGGATTGCTGCAAATCTCAGCTGACAGTTATGTCTTATATGTAAATGATTACAGTTTTGGTCTGATTAGACAATGTCTTGGTACAAGAGAGCATAAAAGAGCTTCCCCAGCGACTCTATTAGCTCAGATGCTACTTTTCAGTAGAGTACCTTTTAGTGCGAGATTGTTGACTGCTAAACATGCTTCAACAATGCACCCAAAGACATTTAGCCCAGGTGACAGACTTCGAGAGGGATGCATTATTGGACTGCAAGAACTAGGATGGCCATTTGGGTGAAATACTCACCATCTAGGCCACTCTGACCAAGCCACTGTCACCTCTGTTTACAATGGTGTCATGGACAACAAATCTGGACTGCTACACACTGGAAACATATCATCTTTAATGAGGAATCCAGGTTCAGTTTGTGATCTGACAATGGTCAGGTTTAAGTATGGAGGCCTGCAAGGTATGTGGTGAGCAATTTAATCCTGCCTTTGTTATGGAGTCATATATATATATATATATATATATATATATATATATATATATATATATATACACGGCAGGGCTGCCAGTCGAGCATTGTTAAAATACATTTTAGCTCTTTTGTTGTGGGAACATCTTAAATATTCCAGAAATTGTTTCGGCATTCAATGAGCAAACATCATTTCTAAACCAAACAGGCCCTGCTTTTTTAACTGCTAGCCATTTTCTTTTATTAAGATGATGAAGAATTGGCGTAATTTAAACATAAGAACTAAAGTCTTCAATAGAGTCTGGGAACATTTAGGACCACAGATGTGAGTAAACCCATTTGATACCATGTGATTTACAGCTTATTCATATTCCTCTGTATTTCCACATGGTTTTCCCATATCATTGAGTAATTTGACTGAGGAACGTTCTGACTGTAGGCTAGAAAAGAGGATGCCTGTCTCATTAACAAAATATCAAAGATAATAAAATCAGGATGTTACTTCAAAGAACAATCATTTAAAGTCCAGAAACTGGCAAATTAGTTGTTTATTCCTTCTTAAAAGTACTGAGCATTTGAGTTAGGTTTGCTATGAGTTGGTTGAGGGTACCTTTCTCTTTTCTCTGCCAAGCCATTGATTTTATCCCAATGCCACTCCAATGTCTATGGTTAGGCTCTTTTGCAATGTGTTGCATGTTGTCATTTTTGGTAACACCAACAAGTATCATGATTTTCCAGATTCCAGCATAATAGCTAAAATGGTATGTTTCTTAATGAAATATCGCTCTAGAGCAAGGGCAAAAATAGTTTGCCAAAGGATACCTAGACAAGGACCAGGACTGTGAAGTATCTTTCTGATAATAGATGCATGCCTCAACTCTGGATGGATGTATCTGGAGGTCCTGTCATGATGTTAGACCCCTTCAAAAAGCCCTGTATATCTTGACTATTAGAAAGAGAAATATTAGTCCATAAACAAAAGTACATTTGTAAGGGTTAATTAAACCTCATAATTGAAATGATATTCAGATTTGATTTCAGAGCATTAGGACTTATCACCATCATTTCCCTGAATTGGGAATATTGGCCTAGCAGGTTTCAGGGCTGGTAGTTAGCCAGATACAAATAAATGGCTAGCAGTGATGCTTAAAGTGATTTCTGAATTCTGTCCATTTGAAAATATACTCAGTATGATCAGGTTAACTCTTACTAGCTTTAGAGCAGGGGTGGATTCCTGTTGGAGCACCCTGTGCTGGACTCTGGCCTTCGCATCCCCAGCCTCTGGCTTGTATTTTTTCCTCCTCCTTCCTCCCAAGCACCACCATTAGTTTCGCCTGTTGCCCAGGGTATAAGCTCTGCCCCTACCACTAATCCATTGCAGGATGTGCAAGTATGCAGAAGATGCCAAACCTGTGTGAACAACATGGTCTGCACCAAAATTTTTACATGTTTTTTTTTTTTTTTTAAGTTTATCAAGAATCAAGTTCTTCTGCTTACAAACTTCCCATGCGAGTCTTTCTGGTAAAAATCACACCCACAAACGTTATGTCTGCTGATAACTAAAACAATGCATAATTCAATACTAATTATTTCCAAGTCATTACACATTGGAACAAGCAGAAAACTTCTGCCAGAAGTGCAGATTCTACACTTTCAATCAATATCACATTTGTGTTTGTAGCTTTTATTATCTGTATATAATATTTTATCATAGACCATTATCATGATTACTGAGGTGTGTAGTCTTGTTATTTGGAACAAGGCATAAATCATTGTCCATGTTTTCATCATCAGCTTACACTGATACGAATAAAAATGAGTCAGAAGTCCATGCTTGCAGATGTCGATCGTGAAAATAATATGAACGTAATTTAGTGGCGGACTTTTAAGGGACAAGGGGTTTTGCGGTGACTTTATAACAAAGGATTTGTCATAAACTAATAAACGTACCCTACCTAACCATTCTCATCATTGTGTGTTGAACTCTCAGAGAGTAATCTAGCTCAAAAACAGCTGAAAGTCACTTGTTTCCAACTGAATTAAATTCCAGTTTAAATGCCAATGAGGTTCACTTGAGCAGCCTACATGCAGAATAAAAGTCATGAGAAGGGATAATACACACACACACACACACACACACACACACACATGTGCACACACATACGCACGCACACACACACACATATGTATATATATATATATATATATATATATATATATATATATATATATATATATATATATATATATATATATATATATATACATATATATATATATATATATATATATATATATATATATATATATATATATATATACACACATATATATATATATATATGTGTGTGTGTGTGTGTGTGTGTGTGTGTGTGTGTGTGTGTGTGTGTGTGAGCTGATGGTCCATTCTTACCAATTCACATACGCTAAAACCACTTACCTGTGTCTGTCAGACCAGTGTCTGCCATCATTGGCCAAATATCACTATGAAATACAGACCCAGCAGGTGAAGAAAGATGTCAAAGACATCTGTGAAAACTATGTATTCAGGCAATAAGTGTAATTTTAATATAATTTGCAATTATATTATATTATTTATAATTTATAATTATTGTAATATTATTTATAATTATAAAACCCCATAAAGCAAAAAAAATGTAAACAAGCAACAAAGCAACAGAGCAACAAAGCAATCCAGACTACCCTGCTTAATTAAAACAACACTGCATATCTCAGAAATCCTGCATAAAATTGATTTTTCTACCCCTAGTGTTTTGGAAAAGAAGCAACAACCTTGATGAGTTATTTGTACAGATTATATTGACATGGGTATTTACAAAAAATAAGTGGTTCAAATAAATTTAGAGTCTGTATGCAAGCCTTTATATGGACAGAGCAGTAAACATGCACTGGGAGACCTCTTTGGCTTTTAAACTTTGAACAGTTGGAAGCAAGTGAATTTTCCAAGTTGTCCAAGCTGGATTACTCATTGATAATTCAAAGATGTTGAGACCACCATGGTTAGATAGGGTCATGTAATTAGTTACATGTGTATCATGCCTGTAGGTTATTCTGAGTTGAGGCTATTTAAGAGCATGTAACTGCCAACAATGTAATAGAATCTCGGGATCTAAGGGTTAACTGCACACATAACTGATAGTAGTTCCAGACTTACATCTTCACTCCTTAAGAACTTAAGAAGAACGTGGCTGTTTTACATTAGGTAAAACTGACAAATAATGCTGAAGATGTACAAAAAGAGGCTAAATGTTTTTTTTTTTGGGGGTGTTTTTGTACAATAATACATGTGTTGAGCTGGACTTAAAGTGCATCCAGAAAGTATTGCACATTTTATGTTACAGCCAAAATGGCTTCCTCAGAATTCTATACACTATAACCCAAAATGACAAAGTGAGAAAACTTTGTTTGAAATGTTTGCAAATTAAAAAACAAATCTAAAACAAAATAAGACATGTATATAAGTATCCACAGCCTTTGTATAATACCTTGTTGAAGCCCCTTTGGCAACAGTTACAGCCTCAAGTCTTTCCGAGTGTGATGCTACCAGCTTGGCACATCTGTTCTGGGGAAGTTTCTCCCATTCTTCTTTACAGAACCTCTCAAGCTCCATCAAAGAGATAATCAATTGGGTTCAAGTCCGGGCTCTGGCTAGGCACCTCAAAGCTGCGTTCATAGAGTCTGAATCCACTCCTTGTTATCTTGGCTGTGTGGTGATAGTCATTGTCCTGTTGGAAGATAAACCTTCATCCCAGTCTGAGGTCCAAAGCTTTCTGGAGCAGATTATCATCAATGATGTCTCTGTACATCACTGCAGTCATCTTTCCCTCTGCTATGACTGGTTTCCCAGTTCCAGCGGCAGAAAACATCCCCACAGTATGATGCTGCCACCACCATGCTTCACTGTAGGAACGGTATTAGCTAGATGATGAGCAGTACCTGGTTTCATCCAGAAGTTATATTTAACTCTGGTCAACTTCATGGCTTGGTTTGTGCCTGACATACACTGTCTACTATGGGACGATATAAACAGGTGTATTGCTTTATAAATCATGTCCGATAATGAATTCACCCCAGTGTCAAAACAAGCTATAAAAGCATCTGAAGGATGATCAGTGGAAACAAGATGTACCTGAACTCCAACTTTGAGTATCATGACAAAGGTTGTGAATACTTCTGTACATGTTTTATTTTTTGTTGAATTTTTAATAAATTTGCCAAAAAAAACATCAATCAAACTTTGTTATTGTGGGGTATAGTGTGTAGAATTTTAAGGGGGAAAAGAAATGGAATCCATTTTGGAAAAAGGCTGTAACATACTAAACTGCACTGTATATCTATTTAAAAATGAGGCATTGATTATCCATGGCTTGAAGAAATCATCTCTGGACATCTAATACCAAATGTCAAAATAGGATTTTATTTCTTGCATTAACAGTGGATCCCTTACAACAACAATAGACACTTCGTCCTCAGAGATAATATCCTGTCAAATCTTAGCTTGGCCTCGTGTAGCTGCTATTTTGTGGCCAGAAATTAATCTTTCACAAATAAAAGTATAAAAGTTTGAGGTCCCCTCAAGGCACTATTACACTTGCATGAGGGCAGGGAGCTTTTTTAGGTCACCTCAGGAAAGACATGCTGTCTCTCTCTTTCTGTCTCTGTCTTTCTCTCTTGCTGTCCACATCCTGGAAACATGACTCACACGCCGGTCACCTCAGGACCTTTTCTTGTCCATCAAGGTCTCAGACAGATGAAGGGATGAGTTGTTCCCCTCTGATGGAGGGTAGTGGGTGGGGTCCAGTGACTTTGTTGCCACAGCTCAGGTTGGTGTCGGGCGGCTCTTTGCCTCCAGCTCGTTCTTGCAGAACAATAAGATAATGTGTGCATTATTGAAGGCAGAGGAAGTGGAAGATGGATAGACGGAAAGAGAGGAGTGGGGGGAGAGAGAGAGAGAGAGAGAAGAGAGAGAGAGAGAGAGTAGTGCCAACATGTTGGGAGCCACTCTACCATCCTGTGCAGTGGGAGTTTTCCCCTCAAGAGTGCAGCGTCTCATACAAAGTGACGTCTGTGTGTGTGTGTGTGTGTGTGTGTGTGTGTGTGTGTGTATGTGTGTGTGTGTGTGTGTGTGTGTGTGTGTATGTGTGTGTTTGAGAGGCATCCTGTACATCCTATAGTGCACTTGTGACAGTCTGACATCTCTATCTATCTATCTATCTATCTATCTATCTATCTATCTATCTATCTATCTATCTATCTATCTATCTATCTATCTATCTATCTATCTATCTATCTATACAAATAATTATCTCATCACATCTCTTTTGCAAAAATAATTCTTTGTGAAACCAAAATGGCTCTTCTACGGCTTTGCTAATAGTCCTCTTTATAGCCTGTTTATTTTTAGGAGTTCTACACCTAAATCCTGCTGAAACAGAACCTGAAGAACAACACACTTCATCTGACTGGTTTTGAGTTCATAAGCACACAGACATACATATATACAAACACATGGAGATGCACATTACATAAGAGTTGTGTTTGATGACAATCTCTTGCCTGATATAAATCGCATTGGGCCATTTCAGATGATCCGAACGTTTTGTTGCTGTTCACTTTCTAAAAGATGAGAACACTGCCAGAGATTCCTTGGAGAGAAACAAGCTTGGAAGTATTTCTTTCCTTCCACACTTTTTCCATCTCATTTTATTTCATTATCTATTGCTTGCCTGCCTGAAGAAGCAACAGGAGCCGAAGCAACTTAAAGGGTTTCTTGAGTCTTATTAATTTTAGCAATGCATTATTCAGTGGTTACACTGCTAAAAATAAAAAGAGCAGCTTTTCAGTGGATGATTCTTTAAGGAAGCATTTTTGTAAGTGACAGTTTTGAGTGAGCCAATAAGCATTAAGAACCGTTCGATTTCTAGGACTTTTATTATAGGTTATTGTGCCACTTCTTTTAAAATATTATGTAAGTCACTTTGTGGGTTTGTTAGATCACCTACTTACACTAGTGACACATCACAACCTAGAGTAAACAGCACACATCAGGACAAATCAGGGTAGTGTGGAATGGAGGTAACTACTTGTATCAGGGATTTGGTAGCCTTTTGCAGAATGCATCCCTGTCCAGTGGCAACAACATATTCCCAAATCATGCTACAACCACTCCCATGCTTCACAATTGGCAAGGTGTGTGTTTCATGGAATGCTGTTCTTCTTTTCATTCAAGTGCACATTTACTGATTATAGAATGAATGTTTTATACTTAAAGTAACAAAAAACAAAACAAAATTTAAAAAAATCTATACATTTATCTATACATTGTATTTAAAAATCAATACAAAGTAAAGCTTCACAACATTAATAAAGAAAAGCAGATTAAACAGCACAAATGAAGGCCACTCAGCAAGTGACTCAGCTCTTCGGACCCCCAGGGGAAGTTCGTTCCACCAATTTGGTGACAGGACAGAAAAGAGTCTAAATGCTTGTCTTCCTTGCAATTTGAAGGATGGTGGGTCAAGCCGAGCTGTACTTGATGTTCGAAGGGCTCTTGGTACAGCTTGAGTTTTGACCACTGCCATCATGTACAGAAGTGCTGTTCCGTTTTTGGTTTTGAATCTGATGCGGGCAGTTACAGGAAGCAAATGAAGGGAATGCAGCTTTTGTCTTTACACTGGAGAAGAGGCACAATCATTTACCTGCATAATGTCTCTGTTTTCAGAATAGCTTTCCTCAAGACACAATGCAATCAGATATGTTCAGCTTGTGAAACGCCTTGAGCACAGACTGGGAACAGGCGCAAACACACACACACACACACACACACACACACACACACACACACACACACACACACACACACACACACACACACATAAAGTATTATATGACATTTTGAGCACCTTTGGCCAAATTAACTTTTTGTTATCTTTTAATTAAGCAGTAGTAAACAAAACGTATGTAGTTAATCAATCATACAACAGAATATTTCCAGTAATGTTATGTAATACGTAGTTACTCATGTATAACATTAAAATATCTAAGCAAAACCATAAATTTGGCATGTGAATTTGTGTTTGTTTGTTTATTTGTTTGTTTGTTTGTTTGTTTGTTTTTTCAGCTGTAAGCCATTCAGTGTTACAACGTTTCCTACTCTTATTTGCAGTAGACATCAAATTTCAGTTGTATTCCTATTTTCACAAACAGGATGTTTAAGTCAGGGAACTGTAATATCCATTTCAAGACTTTAGAGTTTATGTCTCTTCAGGTGTTGTAGAAGCCATTCTTTTCAGCTTCAGCTTTTCAGCTTTGGTTTGGCACTTGCATCTAGAGTTAACTGATATTTTGTGGAATTCATTATTTCTTTCACACTTTCATTTTGCCAGTGCCACTGGCAGCAAAACAATTCCAAAGAGTCATACATCTGCCCCCATACTTCACAGTTGGCAAAATTGCTCTTGTAATTAAATTCAGTCCTATTTTCTCCCAAAAGTGCCTTTGCTGATGTGACCAGAGAGTTACAGTATATGTTCACTTCATCAGTCCACTGTACTTGTTTCCGAAAATCATTTGGCTTGTGTATAGCCAAAAAACAAAAAACAAAAAACAAAAAAACAAACAAAAAACAAACAAACAAACGAAGAAGATTTTATACACTGATCTACACTCTATGGACAAAACCATTGGGAGCCCAGCTTATTCATTGCTTCTTCTGAAATCAAGGTTATTAAAAGAGTTTGTCCTGCTTTTGTTGGAGTAACTGTCTCTATTCTTCAGGAAGAGGTTTCTACTAGATTTTGGAGCAATGTGTGGATATGATCACCATCCAATCTCATCCCCAGCTCCCCAGATCCTTCCTAAACTATTGGATGGAGCACCTTCATTCCAGAGAAAACAGTGCTGAGTGATGATGTACCTTGTAAATATACTGCTTTCCCACATCTGCTTATTGTGCAGTGCAGAAATATGTTCCTCAAAAGCACAGCTCAATAAATAGATGTTAAGGGTTAGTTAGCAATGAATTGTTATTTATAATTTGAGCAAGGCATTCTGCTCCTACAGACTCAACATTTCGCGGTCATGAACATGTGAAAACAATGTAATGTGTGCCCAGACAAATGTAACTGCTTTTTTTATTATTATTTATTATTTATTATTTATTTTTAATGGATCTGTTTAATAATAAGCAGCAGAATGATTATGATGAATAAAATAACTAAAGATAAAAACAGATGACATAAATGCAGTGTCATGTAAATGTTAACTAATAACATGTTGTTAGTAAACAAGTCACATGGGATGGTTTCATAGTCTGATGTACTTTTATTCACCAAACAATTTGAAACGTATTTACAAGAGACAGTCACACATTCAAGATATTGATATTGAGCATGTTTTGATAAAAAAATTAACTTTTTTTCTGAAAAGGAATATTAAACATTTCATTATGAGCTGTAAACTAATTAATTGTAATGAATTATTTGTAATGATTAGATTGACAAAGATATGTGTAAATCTTGACGATGGTCATATATATATATATATATATAGATAGATAGATAGATAGATAGATAGATAGATAGATAGATAGATAGATAGATAGATAGATAGATAGATAGATAGATAGATAGATAGTGTGTGTGTGTGTGTGTATTATCCCTTCTCATTACTTTTATTCTGCATGTAGGCTGCTCAAGTGAACCTCATTGGCATTTAAACTGGGATTTAATTCAGTTGGAAACAAGTGACTTTTAGCTGTTTTCGAGCTAGATTACTCTCTGAGAGTTCAACACACAGTGATGAGAATGGTTAGGTAGGGTACGTTTACTAGTTTATGATGAGTAAATAATGTCTGTAGGTTACTCTGATCCTGAGATATGAAGCCTGTAAAATGGCAATTTCCTGATTCACATTTTTGCTCAACATTGTATTTTGTGTTGATCCTGAAAAACATTCATCAATGTGCTATGATGACTCTTATTCCGAAAATCGAACACCACATACTTAAACATTTTGTACCAGTTTTGTAAGAGTCTTTTGTAGGATTTTGTATTTTTGTACTTGTCTGGGGAGCTCTGTATGTGCAGCACATAAAGCTCATTGTCCTCATAGGCTCTGGTGCACATCAATTCCATGAGCAGCACTGCAGTAGGGTGTCGCCCCACCACCTCCCCACCACAATATATACGAAATCAAATCCTACCAAGATCTCAAGGCTCCATTGTCAACAGCCTCCCAGTCTGGGGAAATCATTTCCTGTATTTTAATGTGTTGTATCTGTAAGACTGTGGAATTGTGGAAAATGATGTTGTTCAGAGGGAAATCAGTCAGGCAGAGTCCAAAAGTAGTTTTACCAGTTTATTGGATGAAAACGCTGGACAAAACAATTTTATGATGATGAAGAAAATGTAAATCAGGTCAAAAATCAATCATGCTAAGTTATGCCAAAGTTTAACATAAATAGAAATGAATAACGAAATTGGCATGAGAACCATTAAAGAGCCCATCACCCAGATAAGTAAGGGTGGCTCAGCTTCCTCCTTCTCCTCTTAGCTCAAAAGACTATGAGTTATCTAATGTCAGTGTCTGGACCTCCAACTAAGCTTACTATATAGATTCAGTACAGGTATACTTACACATATACACCATGCAATAGGTGATGTACGCTGGTCCAATCAGGACCCACCACCAGTGTTAATTATGTCACGATGACCAGATAAATATTAATAAGGAAACTGAACACACACACACACACACACACACACACACACACACACACAAAGAGCATATGGAAACACCATTCACACATTTGGCAGGGGCAAAAGTTTAAGTTTGTATGATCAGGTGCATGTCTATGTGTGTGTATGAGAATGTGTGTAAGGGTAAGTATTGAAGTTTCAGTGCCCATGACATCATTACACATAGCATTGTCTGTCTCCAGAAAATGACCATGAAGAGTACATTGACATAAATCCAATTACAAGCGATACTGTGGACCAAATTATAGATAGTCTATAGATAGATAGTCTATAGATAGACACTGTATCCCCTATAATGCTTTAATAACTTGCAAACTAAAATTCATGCTTAAGCAAAACCTTCAATAATACTCTTTTAATAATAAAATATAATTAAATATTATGATTATATTTGAATTTTTATTAGAAATAAGTAGCATGTTTGGATGGAAATCCTCAGATCTCTTATTTATCACTGCACAAATGGTGTTATGTATTAGAAATAGTGATATTTTACAACGATATGTTCACTGAATATCATATGTCCAGTTTATATGACAGAATGTTAGACAGACAGTGGTTTTTTAATGTCTAGTCAGCACAAAAGTGACTAAAATCAAATGGTAGTTTTGTTGTTGCATAATAATGGAACTACATTAATTATATTCAAATTAATTTCATCTATGGATTGCAACATCTTCCCCTGAGCTGAAAAACTGAAGAACACCATAAGCAAGCAGGCTGGACAACAAGATTGCTTTCATTTCTGCCATAACTGGCAGGTTGATGAGGATTTAACTTGATTCCAGCCACAACAAAACAAGCGCTTTCAGACAGCCTTTGAATTGGCAATTGCCTGCAATACCCACACTGTCTTCATCACGAAGCTTTTTGATGAAGTTCAACATTTGCTATCATGACAGGAAGTAAATTGAGGAAGGGTAAGAGACACAGTGAAAAATCCAGCAAAACTTTAATTAAAAAAAAAAAAAGAAAAGAAAACTAACTGTTTTAGAATTGTAAAATGGAGCAGGGTGAACAACCCGCTAGATAATAAAATGAGTAAATTACGGATGAAGGTATTGAGGGGGAATTGAAGCTAACTTCATTTTCATAGATGAAATGTAGACCGTTGAATGCAATACTTTCTTTCATAAACCCGAGGAGTATTAGCACAGCTCAAGTAAATATAGACCAGTGGAAATAGTGGAGGATTATGGAATTATATTCTGTTTCATAACAGAGAGATGGTTCGAAATTTCATACTGCTGGCAATCAACAACATGCAGGTTAAATATATATAAAATATACCCAGATTGCCCACATTTGGCCATTCAAACTGTTACCATTTGTTAATAAAATAGTGTAGCCTGTTGTGTTAGAACTACAATAACCATGAATAGTCGGTTGTATAGGATTTCAGCACATTGCAAACATCAAACATTAAAGCCAAAATCAAAGTGTACAGGCCATGGGTGTCAGCATCAATATGAGATGTTGTGTTATTTATCAAGGTATTGAGCTGCGTCTCCAACTTGTACAAATATTAAACATTATAAAGCTGCAAAGTAATAAAAAAACATCTATCACGAACAATTCAAACATCCCGTTATCTGAGGGATAAAATGCCACAGCCATCAGGCTGCTAATATCACAGAAATGACAAGACAAGTCATATTCCAAACAGGAGGCGCAGAAGGCATCCCTGGGGAAATCTAGAGTTGCCAAGTTTTCTTCACCCTCGCTGTCTTCCAGGTGGATTCCAAGTCTTCGTAAAGGTCAGGGACATCAAGTAAAGTCCTCCTCTGAAAGGCCGGAGTGCTGTTCTACCCGCTGACCTGTGAAATATCAACGCCGGTTGTAGCATCCGCCACAGCCGAGGCAATGCAACTTGAAAGGCTGTCGGCGGTCACCTTTGGACGACCCCTATTGGACAGAATCCACTAAGGGTGGAGGAGAAATGGAGCAGGCGGTCTGTGCATAGTGGGCACAGTAACTAGGACATATAAGCAACCATATTATTTAGATTTTTTTTTATTATTATATAAGACAGTTACTTAACTCTCACATGCTGCAAAAAGTTGTCAATTATATAAAAAAAAAAAGTTATATTCTTTACTGTTATGTCAATACAATCTGTAGAAAATGTAGATTTTAACCATTCAATACAGTTTGGAAGTACATTTTTTGGTGCTAAAAAGAAATATTTTTTTTTTATTCCAATCTGAAGAACCATGATTAGGTGAGTAATACACAGCCCAGTAGTGAATAGTACAGGTAAGTGTAAGTAGGTACCAAATAATGAGTAAAAACTGAATCATTAGTACTCATTCAATAACTATAAGATATTGGCTATTTAGAATGTATTAAATAGTATTGAATTAAAAAAAAGTAATTAATAATTAAAAGCTCAGAAATTAGGCTAGGCTTCAAGAAATTACAAAGTTTCTGTCGGCTATTACAAAAAGTAATGTTACCATATTTTATTTAGCTTTGATTGCTGTAATTCATGTGTGTAATGACTTATGCAGTTATGCAAATATACTTACACATTATTTGTACATATATGTATGTTTTAACTACATATTTATAAATCTGTAATTAAAAAATGTAATGCAAAGTGAAGGTAAATGTAATTCATTACCAAACTAAATGTAACTACGTTTGTTTTTTATGCAAGTCCGTTTAAACAGTATAACAAAACAACAGTAATAACTCTAGACATCTAAAGGTTAACTGAATAAGGCCACAACAGAGCTTTCTACAACCACCTGTGGACTGGCTGTGTGTCAAGGGCATCTGACTCAATCCTGGAAGGCCACAGCACTGCAGGGTTCAATATTTTTACTGATGTAGCACATCTGATTCAACTCAGCAGCTAATTATCAAGCCCTTCATGAGGGTAAACACAAGAGCCAGAGCTTAACACCCCATGGTCTATGTGTTTATGAGTGGTCTTGACCACTCAAGGGGGGGGGGCTCTGGAAGGTGATAAATCCACTACAACAATTTTGGAAAAACAGTTATAGTTGCACCCATTGCAGACACAGATGTGCACATAAACATCTCCCTGTAGACACACAGCTTACAGTTGTCAATTCTTGTCTTGGAGGCACCCGTCTCTTGCATGTTAATGAAGAATCGCTGCCTTAACACACACCCTGCAACTCTGAAAGGGCTTGTTAATGAGCTTATTAATTTGATGTTGTATGATGGGATCAGAAAAAGCTTTAAAATACAGGGCAGGTTCAGAAACACTCACTTATAGAATAGGACTCTGTGGAGCAAATAAACATGAACTTAATGGCATGAACCATGCCTAATGCCACGTGTGTTAGAGGCACATAAAAAACTCAGCATTGAGCAATGGAGTAGTTGAACTGTATTCTCTGTATGGAATGATGGTGCTCCATCCAGTGGTGATCATCCAACATACTGACCGTACTAATGCTCTTTTTGCTAAATGCAGTTAAATGTTAACAGCAATGCTCCAAAATCTTGTACATAGCCTTGCATGGACAGTAGAGACAGTTACTCCAACAAAAACAAGATAAACCGAATATGATACTGAATAAATACATATGAATGAGCAGGCATCCTAGTAGCTTTGCTCATATAATGTATGATAAGGGGAATTTATTCCCTATATAAATTCCCTTTATCATATAATATGATATATATTTTAAAGAAGATTCTGTAGAAAATGGTTCAAATATAAATGAGCTATTTCACATATTTAAAAGTGTAGAATAACACTAACGCTTAAAAATTAGCACTTGTTCCTTTCAGTATTTTCCCACAGGAAGGAGCTAGACTAATTATATGGGAATAATTAGGGTCAGAATGTGCTACCAGGATTCTTTGCAAATGACTTAAACACTGCAATATACTGGAATATAACACCCATCTCTTGAGTTGTAACTTAAATCCCACACGTTTCTCATTGCTTAGTGGGCAAATGTTAATTACCTCTAAGTTACTGGTTTTAATATTCACAAAGCAACATGTATTGATTCTACTTGGCAGTTAGTGCAGTATGGCCAGTGGCGAAAAGTAACATGCTATGTTCCCCAATGCAACATTGGAACCCACTTACGGAAAAGTACATTCAATTAAATTAAACTACCCAATTAGCTTGTTTGCTCACTTTTATGTTTATCACCCAGCTATTATAGCAACCCGTGAATCTCTGGGTCAGTGGGGAAAAAGCAGGGGTCAAAATTGTAGTGAAGCAGACCATGTAGTGTCCCAGGTTTTGCATTAAAAAGAGAGTTTGAGTATAAAAATGCATAAGTACCAATGTAAGAGTTGGGGTAGTCCTAGGGCTATAGCCTGGGTGAATGGATGTTCTTAGTTCCTGGACCTTATTGCTACTTAAGCATTTTAACACACGACTTTTACACACAAAATCCAGGACACTGCATGATCAATTTAAAACAACAATAATGAAACAGGAGATGACCAGGACAGATACGTGACAAAATTGATCATCCAGAGTGTTTTTGAGATGAAAATGGAAGAATTGTGATGAATCATTTGTAATGATTATATTGAAAAGGATATTTATAATGATCTAAATCTAAACATATTTTAATATAATATAATATAATATAAAAAATCTAAATGTATATTAGAATATTACTTTCACTATTTATGTATGCATAAGTATTATCCCTTCTAATGGCTTTCATTTTGAAACTTAAACACTGTGTGAGCAAAGAAAGAGAGCAAACAGCCCCTCCCTTCCCATGTTCCTCTATAACCCAATATGTGGATGATGTCATTAGCCCCACCCCCTCTTGTTCAGTCAGAGTCTGCATGCAGGTTGACCATGTACAGATGGACATGCTCAGTAAACAGTAAACTGGAAGGATTCTTTGGCATTAAAACTGGGATTTAATTCAGTTATAGCTGGAGTTAAAACTGATAATTCATCAATGATGAGACCACAATGGTTAGATAAGGCAAAAAGATCATTAAGATATGCGTATCATGTTTGTAGGTTACTCTGATCATGAGTTATGAAGCCTAGAAAACAGCATGTAACAGCCCACAAGTATGGGTCTTGGGTTCTAAGAGTTGACAATTAAGATGCAATTTAATACAATTTAGTGCAAGTGTAATAAAATACTAATTTAATTATAACTCAACATAAACATGAAATTAATATTTTGTCCAGAACCTACAATAACTGCTATGACTGATTAGGCCACAGTGGTTGGAAGCTGTGAGTCATGCATGCTCAAAACATTTTTTTAGATGCCATAGCAGTCCCTGCTTCTGTCATTCCTGCTACTGTCCCTACTTGCTTTCACACAAACATGGCTTGATAATCATCTGATGAGCTGAGTCAGCTGTTTAGAGCAGAGGAAACAATAAATTCTGCATGACAGAGATGAGAATCACAGCTGTTGTTCTTGTTGTTGCATCAAATATTGAATGGGCCTGTTTCATTGCAAAATTCCTGCTGTATGTCCTGTATATTGGAAAACACTGCATGTTGAAGCTGTGAGTCACGTCCTACTATGAAAACCTTGCAACTGACACAATCTACCACAACCAGCAGTTTACTGGAGGGTATTTCAGGGTTTCCCAGACAACTTAAGCCAAATGTTATGCCTTTCTGAGGATAACAGAGCAATACACTTTATTTCTATAACCCCTTATGGACTATCTGCAAATGTTAAAAATATGGTTATTTGTTATTGTATCTCATCTTTATTATCTATGATGTAAGGATTAGTTTTTTGGTTTGGTTTAAGGTTAGAATCATTGTCTTATCTTTGACATCTGACAAACTGTCTTTTATAGCCAGAGATTATGTTATGAACTTCTGTTCTGATAGTGATACTATTACTGATTTGATATTTTTACTTTAGGAACAACTAAGCTTCAATTCAAGCTTTATTCATATAGACCTTAATCATATGTTACACTGAATCTGATGTTTTCAATTGGGCTACTTTCATTAGTGGAACTCAAATCCAATAAATATCCGATATGAGGCAATGTGAAAAATAGGCTACAGAGGGTTGGGATGGTCATTATCTTATCTGCTTTGTCTTGGATGTTTATGTTTTGTCATTTAAAAAATATATTTATATTTTCATTTTTTTATATATATATATATATATATATATATATTTTTTTTTTTTTTTTTTTTTTTTTTTTTCATTTTTCATTTTACACTGGGGCCCATAAGACCCTACATACACCACTGATCTGGTCTATATTCTCTACTTTTAATCTTTATATTATAATAATTCTGACTTAATAAGAAGTACGTCAGGTACAGAGGTTTCCTTCATGTTCCCTCACACCTGAAGACTGAGCCATACACTTTGTACCATTTTTGTGCATGTACCAAAAATGACTGATCCATCTCCATTGTATAAGGTCATGCTGTTCATTAAAATGAACATGTCGATTTCTCTGGAAGTCCCCTGACCTTTCTCTAAAAGTCAACAGTTGTCTAGCTGTGGCTGCAGACTCCACAAGCCTCTACTGTAACAAAACAATGATCTCAATTAACCACGAGAAGGTGGAAAGCACTGGCAGGCTAATGGCGTCCGACATGATATCACTGCTGTACTACGTTAGAATTAACATTTTTTGAGAAAAATAAGTTAACTTTCAGTGCAGAAAATGAATACCTGTAATTTTGTAAAAAGCAGCTATAGTAGAAACAGTGGATAATTGTCCTTGTCAGGAAATAATGGCTATTTTGAACAAAAGCAATTACAGTTCATTCAGAAAGTATTCACGCATTACGGGCAGTTCTAGAGCTATAAACCCATGCAAATATCTGTATTCAAGAAAGAAAGGAAAGTAAAATTTCTCAGTACTATCTTTGTATGTCATGTAATAATTTCAGATCTCTAGGTTGCTTATTGCTTATCATGCCTGAGGTTAGAAGTTCAAAACCCAGCAAGGGCTCCGCACTCCATTGTCAAAAATATTTTAATCTACTAAATGTTTGAGTTCAAGTTATCTAAAATATGCTCTCACCCATTTTTAAAGTGCATTGTTCAGATCTATGTCATATTCTCTAGACATGAAATCAACACTAATGGACAGAATTTTGGTATATTTACAAACACTCATTTCTATGATCTCTAGTTTCCATACAAAACCAGAGTAAATTAAGGGATACTTCCATAGTCTGCTTATTATGCAGGACAAAGTATTGAATATTGTCATGTATCTGTCATGATCGGTTTCCTAGTCTCTCTCCTTGTCTCTGTTCTTATTTGTTTTGATTCCTCCACATGCTCCTTAGCACCTGTGTTTCTTTTGGTCTTGTCACCACCCTTGCTTTTGGGGGTTGCTAAGTTGACATGGGTAGCCTCAGCCCTCTACATAGGAGAGGTGAGGCTTGCTGGAATGCGATGAATGGGGATTCTGGCTTCAAGAACATGGAGGAACTATGTAGCTTCCTGGACTGTCTATGTGACTGTCAAGCCCAACAGCCATGTCCCGGTTTCTACAACAGAATCAGTTACATGTGCTTCTATGTCTACAGGGGTGTCAGCTGCCAATGCTGCAATGTCTATGGCAGTATCTGCTGGCTGTGCTGCATTGTCTAAGGGGGGAGGGGTCCGCTGCATCAACTCCAAAGTCTATGGCAGCATCGTGTGCATCAGCTTCAAAGTCTATGGCAGTGTCAGCTGTATCATCTTCAAAGTATATGGAGGCACAAGCTGCAACTGCTTCAAAGTCTATGGCAGCACAAGATGCCCCTGCTCCAAAATCTATGGAGGTGGCAGTTGCCCATGCTGCAGTGTCTAAGGGGAAGTCTGCTGCCTGTACTCCAAAGTCTGTGGTGATGTAATCCATGAGTGATTGGCAGAGTTGCACGCCTCATCTGCTACACTCTCCGCAGCATTAGACACTATTATAGCAACCCATGAATCTCTGGGTCAGTGGGGAAAAAGCAGGGGTCAAAATTGTAGTGAAGCAGACCATGCAGTGTCCCAGGTTTTGCATTAAAAAGAGAGTTTGTGTATAAAAATGCATAAGTACCAATGTTAGGGTTGTGATGAATCATTTGTAATGATTAGATTGAAAAGGATATTTATAATGATCTAAATCTAAACATATAATATAATATAATATAATATAATATAATATAATATAATATAATATAATGTAAAAAATCTAAATGAATATTAGATGATTACTTTCACTATTTATGTATGCATAAGTATTATCTCTTCTAATGACTTTTATTTTGAAATTTGAACACTGTGTGAGCAAACAATTCCAGTCTTTAAGTCTTTAAATATAGGTCCCTCTGTACTCTAACATTTCAACAAAGTGGTAGTTTTGATGACACATGTACTGGTAGTTTTGAAGAAAACAGTAAAAAGTCATATTAAAGAAGTGGTCATCATCAGAGCTCCATTGTTCCTCGAGGCACGTGCACCTTTCACATAAGGGAGCAGGAGAAAAGCCCGTGCATCCCACCAGGCCTCATTTGCAGAAAGCTGAATATGATCGCGGCTGCCCTCGTTTTGTCAACATGGAATCCCGTGACAGTGCTGGGCCGTCATTGTGATGGATTGTGGTTCGGGCTGCACAGAGACCGAGGATTCTGGGGGCTTTGTGGTGGGATAATGCCGAATACCAGGATAAAAGTTCGCTTGCTGTGAAGCTAGCATGTGTGAACTGTATTTGAGTCTGCACTAGTTTAGATGTATACCAGAGCACGTACTTAGTCTAACTGCAACAAGTCATTTTGTGCCATTTGTGTAAGTCTCAAGGGGGCGCTGCGTAAGGCACCTAACACATGGTCTCAAACCAGATTCAATATGTATTATTACTACTGTTGGTGCATTAAATAATGAAAATAATTCAATTCCTTATACCCAAACACTATAGCTGCAAATAGCTTCAAAAGCCAGATACAGAAACGAATGAGACCCATTTCATATGACCTGAGCAGAAGCACTAACCTTGAAATCCCACAATAACCCCCCACACACACAATCACCAACCACTGTGAGGGGTATTGCGGCCAACATCCAAAAAAAAAAAAAAAAATAATAAAAGAAAGAAAGAAGCACAGACAATGAGCGTCCACTCAGGGCAGAATACAGATACACAATAACTGTACAGAAAAAAAGAGTGATGACATGGATCTTATCTCAGCACTGACTCCAGAATACATTTAAACAAGGGCTAGGAGTAATCT
The DNA here is from genome assembly GCA_034509495.1 of Acestrorhynchus altus. Lineage (NCBI taxonomy): Eukaryota > Metazoa > Chordata > Actinopteri > Characiformes > Acestrorhynchidae > Acestrorhynchus > Acestrorhynchus altus. The sequence goes on from CM067502.1 coordinate 41,553,968, forward strand.
GCTGTTCAGAAACCTATAAGGATTACAGCGAGATGATGTAGAAATCAGAGAGCCAGAAAATATTCAATTTAGATTGGGGGCTTGGATTAGAGGTTTGGCTGGCTGCCAAGTCATCTTCTCAAACTCACCACACCGTAAATATGGAGAAAGTAGAGACAGGTGAACATGTAGTCCTTTGATAAATATATAGTTTTCTGTCCACCTTGCATGTACTGGGTTTTGGTTATCAAACGCTCCATCTGGCATCACTCTTGTTCCTTCATGTGAGGCCTGTATGCCACAGTGTTGGTGAGTGCTGAGACCTTCAGAAATTTCTACGTTCTAAGTTTGTGATCCACAAACAAGCCTATGTCCTCACTCAGTGTCATACACAGGAAGTGCCTATATAGGAATGCAAGTTATGTTCTGGGCTGTGTGCTGGGCCCAGTGGGGGAGGTGGCGGAGAGGAGAATGTTGGCCAAGCTTGCATCCATAATGGACAACACCTCTCACTAACTACAGGAGGCAGTTACAGTACTGGGCAGCTTCTTGAGTGACAGGATTCTCCACTTGTGATGCAGATAAAAGAGACGCCGCAGCTCCTTATTCCCAACTGCTGTTTGGCTGTACAATCAAAATCTCCCCAATCAAAGACTCAGACACACTTTTAAACACTCTATGGACCCACACCCTACATCATCACCATACCGCACAATATCACAAACCACACCACATGAACCTTAAGCTATCTTATCCTACCTCAAATTAATCTGCAATATAGCTGGTGACAGAATGGTACAATGGTACACAGGTTCTGTGCAATAATTCTAATTATTACTGTGCAGTATCTATATTTCTGTGCAATATCTAGTCAGTACCATTTCAGAAATGTGCAATATCCATGCAATTGCATATACACTGTAAATTTGTATAGTTTCTTAATTTTTATCTACTTACTCTGTATTCTGCTGTAACAATACAACTTTTCCCCAGTGGGTTAATAAAACTATCTTATTTTATTTTATCTTTACTTTAAAGTCTGTCCCTGCCATCACCACTGGAGGTTGTGCATTATGGTATCGATGTGCTTAATTGATAATAATCATTTTCGCTTTATTATCTGTCTTTTGTTTCTATTTTAGTCTGTTTTACATGAATGCACACTACATATGTGCACAAGTTATTAGCTATGCTATGGAGTGCGGTTTAATCTTTATAGCCTGAAGCTAATTTTGAGGGATGTTTTCATAGTTTGACATACCTCATTTTGTCAAAAGTATTTAAAAGTATTTATAGGAGACACCAACACAGATATTGTTACTTTCAGGACATCCTATTCTACTCACATTTGCCTTCCAGCTGTACAAAATTAGATATTTGTATTCATTTGACCATGTAATGTTATGATTAGGTTGACAAGGATATTTATAATAATTTGTAATATTATTATTTATTATTTGTTTATTAAAAATAAAATAGTATTTATAATAATAACTTGATAGTAGTCAAAATAATATAAGATTAAAAAACAATGTCCTTTATTAATTTTGTTATTATTATAGGTATCACTATTATCCCTTTTTTGGACTTTAATCCTGAAGTATGAACACTGTATGAGCAAAGAAAGATAGTAAACAGACCGTTTTTTTCTCATTTTCCTCTGTAACCCAATATCTAGGACATAATTAGCCCCACCCCTCTCACTGATAAGTCAGAGTCTGCATGCAGATTGAGTATGTACATGTAGACAGAGCTTTGGCATTTTACCTGGGATTTGATTCAATTGAAATCAAATTAATTTTAGCTGTTTTTACTGATAATTCATCAAGTGACCATCATTACAAGTGGTACATAGGGTTTGTTAGGGTACTATAGTTTGTTCTGATATGTTGTTCATGTTTGTAGATTACTCAGATACTGAAATATAAAGCCTAAAAAAACAGCATGTAACTGCCCACAAAGCATCTAAAGTACCCTTTGGACCAACAAACTAGAGACATTTTATAGGACGTTACACAGATATGACTTGGGTTACATAATGGTCATAATGGTACCACTTATGAGAGGATCCACACAAATAATGTAGTGCAATAGCATTTGTGTGTGTGTGTGACAATACTTTATATAGACTGAGTAAATCTTCTGAGATATATATATATATATATATATATATATATATATATATATATATATATATATATATATATATATATATATATATATATATCACACAAACACTTGGGTAATGGAAAATCATCCTTTACATTTATACTTAAAAATCAAGGTTTCTTGAAGATTTCACAAGTTTCACACTGGCTCTGTAGACCTTGGGAACTTGGGTATCTTCATGTGTGGTGTACACAGTGGAGAGATTTGAACCTTGATTAGCTCTCTGTGGAACGGTTTTGACAGACCACTGTAGTCCTAACAGTTCAGGGCACTAGGCAGAGCGAGCAGCATTCCATTTAACGAGCACTGAAATCTCTGGCCGCATGTCAAACTGCATGCTACTACACTAAATAGTATGTAAATAAATAGTGCACCACCATTACAAGTGCATTCATTAGAGTAGTATGTGAAGAGCAGATGTGTGTGGTTTGGGAAGCAGCCAATTCACCATCGACCTCCAAACCACTGTGAATGCCACTGCAGTACAGAATCACAAAAGCATCATCTGTATCTCTTCCCATCACCATGTCTTTTTTAATGCCCATTTTCAGAATTCACTTAAAGCAGCATTATGTGAGAATTGTTAGCCAACGCTTCCCCTGAGGTGACATTAAAAGGACATGAGAGAGGAAATGGGGACGTAGAGGGTGCAAAGTTGTATGATATGATGATGCAATTGGAAGTTAGGGTTTATATAGGCTGAGTGGGGAGATCAGGGCATGGATCATCTCCCAAAATTAAGTTATCTCATAACAAAGGTGTTTTCTTGTATTTTTATTTTCAGGTTTCTGCTGATTTTGGAATCTTTAGTAAATAGTAAATGTAAATGTTTTGGCCATTACTCCAAGTTGCCTGTGATATTTTATACCATTTGCTCATATGGAGCTAAAACCAAAAAAATATGAATATCAGTTAACAAATTCAACACTGATATTAAATGAACAACAGAAACATCTGTATATATGATGTAGAAATGAAATGTATGTTTGAGTAGTTTGAGATGTTTAGACTTTAAAACCTTTCTGTACCTCAGACTATTTGGATTACCAAATATTACTAACAGAAAAACCCTTTACTAATCAGATTGTATGGATAGGAGTCTGTCTTGATTGCATTAATATTTCACTTTTCCACAATCAACTATCCATCTGATCTGCACCAATCATATCATTTGGCTCAAAGCCCACCGCCTGATAATTGTCTATATCTCACATTTGATAAACTGGACCTTTGCTTCTAAGCCATATTACACAATATGCAGGTCTGGAAGTGTCAAAAGGTCTCAGTCCTATCATGCTATTTCTGTGCAGAAGCTCCCCTATGACCTTATGGTCTCTTTCTGTCTAGCTTGGCAGGACCCAAAACCACCAGATTCATTCGATCAAGAAGAGTCATTAAACCTTCATTGCTGACACAAAAAAAGTGCTTTGGAAATCCTGTAACACTGGCCTGACCCACAAAGTTAGTGAAAAAGGGATGTAAGCCGTTTGTGCAGTCTTCCAGCTAATGAGAGGAAAAAAGTAGCTGTTTCTTGACCTGGATTTTGGAAAATACAAAGTTAGCTCACTCAACTTGAAGGTTGTGAGGATTTAATCGTAATAGTAGTGTTAAAATGAGGTCACTAGAGGTAGTTTTGAAGAAGGTGATTAAGAGTAGCTTTGAAGGAACTGGCTACTTCATTCATAACTGCGTGGCGTGTGTGTGGGTGTGTGTGTGTGTGTGTGTGTGTGTGCGTGTGTGTGTGTGTGTGTGTGTGTGTGTGTGTGTGTGTGTGTGATTACTATGTCATTTATCCTGTTATTAAAAATATATAAGCACTTCCTTGTTTCTACACTCAGTGTTCAGTTTTATCAGTATCAGTTTGTCAGTGTCACTAATTATAGAACTACAAAATGCTCCTGTGTGGTAAGTGAAGCTGATAGAAGCAAACAGTGAGTGTAGAAACAAGGTGGTCATAGTTTGTATTCTTTATAACTGGATATATTCTACTCGTGCTGTGTGGTTGGACATGCAGAGGAAGGCTATACATGGTTCATACATTTTTTCATGTTACACCCAGAAATGTAAATGTATTTTATTGGGATTTTATGTGATAGACCAACACAAAGAGACAGTGTGCTCTGTCTCTGTTTTCTGTCTGCCTTTGTTTCCCAGAGGACATGTAAGGACAGCACCATACAAGATGGATATTCAAGCCTACTAATCTCCAACACAGGCTCCACCTTATTTACCTGCTGAAGGCTACAGAACAACAACAGAGGCAGACTTCACACTCTGGGGAATGGACTGTTATGGAGGGAGGGAGGGAGGGAGAGAGAGAGAGAGAGAGAGAGAGAGAGAGAGAGAGAGAGAGAGAATAGCTCTTACCTCCATAGGGAGCTTTCAGTGACACTACCCAAGTGGAAGTCATAAAGCTTGGTCAAGATAAGAATCACCTGTAAGACAGAAAAAAACATGTTAGGCCTTTGGTAAAGTATCAAAACATATGAAAAATGCAAGATGCTCCAACACAGTGCTGTTCACAAGCCCTACTGCTGGAGATGTGCCTTCCTGCAAAATCTTCTTCATTTCAGAAATGGTTGAATATCAGAAGGTGGGTTGAATTTCATTGAATGTGTTTGAATGTCTGGTGAAACCAGCACAAATGTTTGGAGGAGAGATGGAGACCATTACTCCTATTCTTCATTTTAGTATCTCATGCTTTTCACTGGACAAACAACTAAAGCAAGCACTAATTTGTTAAATAAAGAGTTACTCCAAGGCATTTTCTTTAAACCATTTTAGCATTTATCATTGCACTTCTCAGGGCGCTGCTTCTTGTTTAACGCTGTGGCATTTTTACACAACATCAGTAAAAATCAATAATCAAAATGTTTCTCATGCATATTAATGGACAACAAATCTCAGAATCAAAGCCGTTCATTCTAATTAAATAAGCTTAAGTATTGTTAACCATTTAAAGACAGAACCATCAAATAATTGCACAAAAAATATTTCTTTTCAATTAAAATGTAATTCTTTAAAATTGGTGTGTTTATTTGATCTTGTTAAGTATTATTGAAAACAAAAAAAATAGCACTCTGCATGTATGACTTTTATTTTGTCTTACAGCTCTGCAGTTTTCTTTTTTATTATAAAACAGTTTTTTTGTTTGTTTGTTTTTGTTTTGTTTTTTTCATTAATCATAAGACGAAATTGTTCATCCCCATAATCTTATTTGCATGGATAATCCATCAGCAAACAGAAAACATGGATCTGATTTTAATTTATTATTTCTGTAATTAGTTATTCATTATTTAATGTATTATATATTATTTTATATAATTTCTGTATTATTTAATGTTTATTTTTAATTAATTAATAATTAATTTCTGTCACTTTTTATACAGACTGTAAAGGCACTAGGCAAAGGTCTTACCACACAATTTCTCCTTAGTGTCACGTTAAATCTGGTGGTCTAGTTTACAGATTTGTTACAGATTTTTAGCAGATAGAATCCTTTCTGCATCCATTCTGTAATTTTGCATTCTGTGGCTCATTATATGACGGCATCAGCTTCAAAATGGGCCCAAGACAAGAAATTTCAGCAAGCCTCCATCTTATATTTACAATTTTTGTGCAGCATGCTCACAAGCCAATCTGGCTGCACAGCTTTTGATTTTGATGTGATTGATGTGGAACGTTCTTGACCTAGAACACCAGGGTCGTTTGATCCAGATGGTTTCGTGAGTCTTCACGTTCAGCCTTCGGGCTTAAACAAAGCACAACAGGGGGGCTTTGATATCCACTGAGCTGCCTGTCCAGAACATCTCACACCCTTGCAGTGAACATGTACATACACACAGAAACACTACTGCAGTCCATTCGTGTTATTTTGACAATGTTTGTGGGTGTCCTCTAGCATGAGTCAAAATGAATGATACAGAGTTAAAAAAGACAACACATCAATGTGTAATGATGGACTAAAATATGCTCAGACTCTATTATGCCCAGTACAGCCTAGTGGGTAGACTAATTACTGTTTTTTTTTAATACTTTACTACTTTATAGTATGACCAAATGTTTGTGGAGACCCCTTCTAATGAATGCATTCAGCTACTTTAAGTTTTATCCATTGCTGACACTGATGTGCAAATGCACACACAGCTTGTCCAGTCTGATAAACCTAACCCTTTTGGCACAATGCTTAATGCCAAGTCTGGGCAAGAGGGGTAAAAAGCCCCCCAGCCTTGAGCTGTGGAGCAGTGGAATTGTGTTCTCTGGAATGATGGTCCTCGATCTAGGATTAGTTGGGGGAGTTGGGATTGAAGTGGATGATGATCATTCAACAGTCTGACCTCAATAAAACTCAATGAATGATTCAAAATCCAATAGAAAATCATGCATGGACAATTGAGATTACTCCACCGAAACTAGGATAAACTCTTTCTTAAACCCTTGATATCAAACAAACCATGAATGAGCAGGTGTCTCAATACTTCTGTCCATATATTGCATGAAGCATAATGCATATAATGTGTAGAAATAGAGTCGACTCATGGGCTCATGTTTAATGATAAAGGTGCTAAAAATAGATTCTTTGGAGCAATGCACAGAAAGAACTACTTTTAATTTCCTAAAAGTAGTGGTTCTCAACCCTGGTCCTGGAGGCACCCTTACCTTGCATATTTTAGAGCTTCCCCTGCAATCCCACCACACCTGATTCAACTAAGCAGCTCATCAGTGTGGCAAGTGTTGGGCAGGGCCAGGGTGCCTCCAGAATCAGGGTTAAGAAACAGTGTACAATAAAATTTCAGGCATTTAAAACTGAAGAATAGCTCTTCCATGGTATGTAACTGCCTACAACGTGTGGATCTTGGGTTCTAAGAGATAAACCCCATAATCACACCAGCTCCAGCATCCTTGCCTTCCTCCATAAAAGGGAATATTGTGATTAAATCTGAGAATAAATAATATGAACTAAACTGTATTTGGAAATTTTTCACCCAAACCAGAGTGACATTCATCAAGGAACAACTTTGAGTACTCAATAAATAGATTGTATGCCACCTTTATGTGTAAAACGGTTGAAACTTTAAAAATCACTGATTCTTTCCACATAGTTTGGTCTACAATGTAATAGAATATTACAATAGCTGCCAATATAAATATGCTGGAATCTTTATGAATTATGTCACTAAAATCAGTCCCCAAGTTAGGCTTCCTTCCAACAACTGGCAAGTGAATATGAAAATCAATCCACAGGATGTCTTGAAAGAAGGTAATGGAATTTGAGCTCTTAAGGAACAAAGCCCAGTAGAATAATGCATGCACAATAACATTGTATGTAAGTAATGAGTAAATTCAAAAAGAATGGATCAGCACATTGTATCGATTACGTTTTCTAAAAGTAAACATTAGTATCTAGCAATTAGTACTGACATGGCCTTAGTTGGTACGTTCATATTGTGGTTATGCAACGAATTGGGGACTCACTGTTTGCATTTGTCTAATGAATGCAAAAGCAAGGCTGCAGACTGACTAGGGATAGCTGTGATGATTAGTCACTTTCACTGCTCGTTGACATTTTGCATAATCGCAGCTATTTCCATCCCCCAGGTGCTGCTTTGTATCCAGTTCAGGTCCGGATAGGCTGCATTGACCACCTTCATTTGCATATTCCACATCACTTCCTCATGTCAGCATAACCCAACTTAAATAGGTACTTCAGTGGAGAAGATCTGACAAGCATGACTTTACTCCAAGTCATGCCGCTGGAAACTAAAACTATACCTATTATAGTGGATGTAACTGATCTACAGTCCAAAAGTTTGTAATTATATTAACCTTTAGAACTCTACAGTAAGACAAGTTTGTTTTTTTGTAGTTTAATATACTTTTATATGCCAAAAAAATAATAAGAACTTATTGATAGGAGACAGTCACCCATGTCAGATATTTGTATTTTGAGGAGATCATAGGCTACTCAAATCATTCTCAATGAACAGCATTCAGACAATTGTATGAATTTGACCATCACCTACCACAATGGTTTCAACAACCACAATAGACAACAATCCTGTGAAGCTATTTTCTGTTAATGACTGTGTCTAGAGATCCCATACAGAGCCATGTTTCTATTGTTTACTCCACAAATCAGCTGAAAGTATTCTGCAATGTAGTTGTGCTCCCGCAGGCAAGGCATAACATCCACAACAAGCTGTAGAAGAGGAGGCAGGTGAGCTGGGCTGGAGCTCTGCATCATGCGTGGAGGAGGCACTACAAGCCTATTCTTCTGTCATTATGAGAAATGTGAGCTACCTTCTTAAGTAGATGGGTCAGTGCTAATGCAGCATCATAAGGAATACCGGGAGTGTAGAATCATGAGAACCAACATTTATGACTTATGGTTTGGGCAGTCACTTGCCTAATTGGATACTGGACTACTTCACCAACCAACCAATATGTGAGTACATAGGACTGTCTTTCAGACAGCACAGGGAAGTGTCCTGACACCATACCTTTTCACCCCTGTACACTGTTGCCTTCACATACAGTTCACCAACCTGTCACCTCCAGAAGTTCTCCGATAACTCCGTGATCATTGGCCTCATAAATAATGAGGAGGAAAGCGAGTAGAGAGAACTGATTCAGGACTTTTTTGGACTGGTGTCTGTAGAACCACCTCCAGATAAACCAAAGACCAAAGAAGTGGTGGTGGACTTCCACAGGTATGTGACCTGCTTGGGCAGCAGTATTTCAATTGCAGACATGAAATGACTGAACAAACTCATAAAGAGGGACAGTTCTCTCTTAGGAAGCCCCTCATACCTAGCACAGGTGGTGGAAGAAAGAAGGGAGTTAGCCAAGCTGGCATCCTTGCTGGAGAATGACTCCCACCCCATGCATGAGATTCTGGAAACACTGGGCAGTTGCTTCAGTGACAGGCTGCTGTGTGAAGGAGCGGTATCACAGTTGCTTCCTTCCTGCTACTGTTAGACTCTGTAACCAGCACTGCTTTCAGCAGAACACAGATACACACACGTAAATTCCACACACTATTAGAGTTTTTAATGTAGCATAACAATGTGCAATTATTTGAAGATTCTTTAGGGTTTTTTTTGCTTATTATTTATAATGTTATTAAACCACCCA